>CABHPH010163183.1:0-84960 GCA_902168325.1 Peromyscus nudipes
TTTCACATAATTGAAGGAATGTAGATGTGTAATGTTCTTATTCTCTTGGTACCTACTTCAACGCACAACATGATGACTGTTAAAGGGCAGGTGATAGTGGTGGTGAATAGCATATCTTGACACCCAAATACATCTCACAGAATCACAGATGGAGGTGTAGCAGCCAGAGAACTCAATAGATGCGCTGCTCCCTTGTCAAACCTTCCCAGAAGGACACCAGGTTATAGCTGTGAGTCTAAGACTGAGAATATCTCCCCACACTCTGAAACATCCCTGTTCTTTGTAGCACTCAACATAGGAGTAGAGAATCAATTTGCATGGGTTGAATATTAGACTTGGGTAATGTTACACCAAACTATATAAAAAAAATTAGCCCTGAAATGTAGTGTCAGAGACTTTGCTTGAGTCTAGTTTCACACATGAAAATCCTCACATACCTTTTTTCCCTATTAAACGTGTTCAGCAGCCTTTATAAAGTATGTAGATGAAAACCGACTAAGATTAAAAATGTGGTGAATTTAAATGTACTTACTAGAGTCTTTGGCTATTTCTATAGTTTTGAAAAACTTATGGACACAATCTCAATGATGCCCTAAACAACATTGTAGCCAACTTGTTTTTAAATATCTACCTTTTATGTTCACTGAGCTTTGGGACAACTTGCTTTAACCTCACTGTACCTAAATAAGCCAATCAAAAAATAGATAATAATATTATCCAAATCATAGTAATGCTGTGTGCTAAAATAATATACACACTACAGATGTACTTTATATATGTATGTCATGTTTGTATATATATGCAAATCTGGGTAAAACTTGAACAATGTGTAGCAAACATAAACACTATATATGCACCTTGCCTTCTGTTCACTCTACATTCTGCTCCTATTTAAGCAGTGGGGTTCCAACAGGGATAAAGTTTTACCTTGAGGTCAATGTGCCTCATTTAAGCACAGATTTATTTGATATTATTTCCCTGTCTATATTTCAATTTTCTGTTCTGCAAATTAGGGATATTTGTAGTGATTATCTTTTGGAACTCAGATAAGAATTGAATGACTCAATTATTATAAAACATTTAGATTAATCCTTAATACATACATAGCCAGTGTTTACTGAATAGATGATGTAATAATTCTAATTCAACATGTGATGATTTGTGTTGATTTTCAATGTGAGCAGATCTAGAATCATCTATGAAAGAAGCCGTTGGGCATGCCTTTGAAGAACTATCTTGATGAAGCCTTTGGGAAGGCCTGGGAGGGATTATCTAGATTAGGTAAATTGAAGTGAAAAGACACACTCTAAATGTGGCTCACACTATTTCCTTGGCTTTGGGTTCTGTACCACATACGAAGGAGGAACATAGCTAAACAGGAGGATTCATTGCTCGGTTCTTCCCTACTGGAAATGCAACAAGATCAGTTGTTTCAAGCTCCTGCTGTCAGGACTTCCCTTCAACGGTGGACTGCACTCTGGAAGTATAAGTCAAAATGAACCATTTCTCTCTTATGTCTCTTGTCAGGGCATTTATCACAGCAACAGGAAAAGGATCTCAGACACCATACCTGTGTCATTTTAACTAAATTAACTGTTTATGCTTACCACACCTAGACTACGGTAATAGCTGGAGATAATACTATGTGCTTTCCATGTCCCCACTGGCAAAGCATGTGTGGCACATAGTAGGTGACTGATTTTGGAATGCTTATTGAGCTGGCATGTGAAAAAACAATGAAAGGAAGGAACTGAGGGAGTAAGAAGGTGAAAGAGATGATAATTTTCATGGTTTTTATGTAGCTTTTATCGTTTGAAATGGAGGAGAATTTGATGACATAACAAATTAACCTATCTATTCCAACCAGTGTCCAACAGTTAAAATCTAGCTGGAGCCTCTCAGAGCCACCTACTGATGAAGATTAGCTATGAAGGCCATCATTTATGGTACAAGTGATCCTTTCAGCTGGGACGTGCCATTACAACACAATGAAGTCTATATTAGGGTTGTGCAAAGCCTACAGACATAGTGATCTGACTGAAGCCTCTGACAACATCTCCACTGTGTGGTTCACATAGCCAGGCTGGATGCTCAGAGGAACCGATTATACTGAAGATACTAGTCTTCTGCAGAGCAGAGAACCCTTGTCACAGCTCTGGCTGAGTACAAAAAATGGTCATATTCACGAGGCCCACATAATATTACTTGTTTGAGAGTCCGAGCACTCATTCCACACCTGGATGCTTGATTATTCTATTTATAACCTCTTAGATGCTTTAATATTAGAAAGCCCTCAACTGTCCAGACAAGCCAGTTAACAGGCCAGTTCTCTATAGCACCAAAATAATGAGAATTGTTTAGCAGATTACAGGGAGTTGCCTAGCCTCTTGATATTATTCAAAACTGTTTAGAAAACACTCAAGTCAGACTTGGAGTTGTAGTTTTATTAAGGGATGCAGATAAGTCCACACAAGGCCTTTCACTTACACTAGAAATGCTAAGGGTTAGCACTGTTGACACTGCCAAAAGTGACAGCCCTTTTATGCATAGGTGAGTGTTTTTGCACAAATCAGAAATATTGTTCAGATCTTTAAAGGGGCAGCTGAGACTATTGTGAGGTCTCTGCAGTCATTCCTCACACTCTATTCTTCTGAATTCATTCTTCCCCCTCCTCCCAGCCCTCCTTGGCTGGTTCCAACCTCAGGTGATAGTTGATTTTCTGTTCTCATTCCCCCACACAAGTCGAAGAACTTCTTTTTATCCTTGTTCATTCATTCTCTTCTGTCCGTATAGTGCACTTAAAATTTGAATTAAATTTGTAGTTTGAGTCTTTCTTTATATGTTTCCTGTATTGCTTTAAGGCTCTCCTTCATAGAAATAGCACCCGGAGTACTTTAAATACTAATAAAGATGGAATCTATCCTAGACTTTTAGAATCACAATATTGTGAGTTTGGCTCCAGGTATATTTTTGTTGAAGTTAAAGCTAAAGAAGCTTTGACACTTTGACGAGCAAATAACACACCTGGACACAACTACGACCATTGATCATTGTTCTTCATAAGCTCAGGGAATTTTTCAGTTTTTAATTGTAATTAAAAACAACGTGTAGATTACATATATACTCTATTTGTTTTAGTTATACTATAAATACATCATTCCTTCCCTTCCCTTTCCTCCCTCCAAATCCTCTTATGTTAGCCCCATCTCTTCCATTGATACTGATGGTCTCCTTTTCTTAGTATTCTTACACACATACACACACACACAAACATATACATACATTAATATATAAATGCAACTGATTCAGTCCACTTTGTGTTGCTTTTAAGTGTATGGCTTCAGTGCTGATCACTTGGAATTCCATAATCAATTAGGACACTCATCCTCAAGGACTAATTTACCCTTTCTCTGTAGGCATTAGTTCCCTTATAGTTGTTTGCCTACTGTTAGAACCCGGTGAGAGTTCCCCCTTCCATGTTAGATGTCTGTTGGTATTGTCTTCATCATCTATGACTGGTAATTATCTAGAATAAATTCATATGCAAAAGATCTCACTGGGAAGCTGAGAATGATTCAAGCACAGAGAGCATTTTACATGAGATGACAGCCTTTAGCTAATTCGTGATGATATAGTCTTAAAAACCAGAGAAGAATTCATTTGGGAGGGGAGAGGAGAAGGAAGAGGAGGAGGAAAAATCAATAAGCAACCTCAGGACTGCAGGGCATTGCAATTGTATCTACATTCTAATGTTGTCACAACACAAATACTATCCAGAGCCTTGCAAAAGGAATAGAGAAGAGAAGAACTTTTCCTCCATTACTTAGTGCAAAGGGAAACTGTGTTCTAATTGTTTTATAGCTTTTCCTAGGTTTGGAGTAGGGAGGATGAAACTTGAAAGCACAAGAAGGCTCTAGAAGCTCCTTTTCCCCAGCTGTGCTAGCAAACTGCTGTGGAACAGATGGGAAGCTGGCTAAAACACTTGGAACTGCAAACTCCCTTAATCAATTGACATTATGAAATCCATAATAAAGTTAACCCTCCAATATCTGCTCCAGGACCATCTGGGCTTTGTTATTTTCTCTTGCACTTGCACTTCAACTGCTGACAAAAAAATTCATTTCACTAGCCCTCATCCTTTCCCTGCAAGGGATTTTAACTTCCGATTTTCACAGGTACCAGTAACAATTATAGAATTAAACATTTATAAGCATTTTTTTAATTTTAAATAACTTCACACATGAATAAAATGGGAAATGAATATACCTACCTACGTTTCTCCCTCACAACATGAACCTCTCTCAGAGTTAGGTCTTTTTGTTGTTTTGCTTTGTAATAACTCAGGAAGTCCACTTAGTGTTGCCCATAAACGCATGGGTGTAAAGCCATCCATGGGAACATGGGAAACATATCAGTGGCCTCAACCTCATAAAATAAATAAATAAATAAAAGAATGATTCTCCCTCCTGCAGCAGCTATTCATAGCCAATAGCTCCTCAATATGGGGTGGTGCCTGGAGATCATATAACTCCTTTAATTTTAATATTTTAGTTGACTTGATCTTGTGTAGCTCTTGTGCAGGTAACCACATCTCCTGTGAGTTCATGTGTGTGCTAACCATGTCATGTCCATAGGCAGCTGTTCACATCACTGCTACCCATCATTTTGCTCTTATATTCCCCTTGCCTCTTTTTCTGTGATGTTCCCTGAGACTTCGTGATGGGGAGGTTAAGATAGATACCCCATTTAGGGCTGAATATGAGTCTCTGATTCTCAGAACTTTGAAAAGTTATTTAGTTATCCATTAACTGCTATCTACTACAAAAGAAGCTTCCATAATCAAGGCTGAGAGTAGCCCAGGTCTATGAGTATAAGCATAAATATTTAGAAGGAAATTTGAATTTGACAAAGCATGACCATTTAGCAAAATAACAAGGTTCTACATTAGGGCCTATAACCTCCCCAGCCATAGGCTGTGTACCATGATTACAGTACCAAGCATGACATTTCCTCCAGTAGAGCAGGGCTCACATCTAATCAGAAAGTGGCTAAGCATCTCGTAGTCCTATCTCTGTATAAGAGATCTATGGAAGTATAAACAAATGAGTGCTCATGGACTCCATCCCGGGCCTTCAGAATTATTGTGTTTAGAATGACTGTTCTGTCATTTATCATTCTTAAACACAATGTTGAGGACAGATGCATGCTTCATGCAATATGATTTCCTATTTAGAATCTTGAGTAAGAATCTTGAGTAAGGTCTCTGATTTGAGGCGTTGGGCCCATTTGGCCAGCTGATAACACAGACTAATAGCTCTGTTTAACTCCAGTCACTTTTATCTCTCTTCCCTGTCCTAATCTTAAAATTCTATGGGTACTGAATTATAATCTAATGGAGTCAGCTCTCTTGTGCTGTTGGACTCCCTAGCTTCCCCCTTCTTAGCAAAGAAAGTAGAGAGATTGTTTTTGGTGAATGGAGGAGCAGTGGGTGTGGAGAATGTGCAGGAGATAGCAATTCTGTGCCCTGGCTCAGCTGTAAGTGCTGGAACTCAACCAAGAAGGAGACTTACTGGCATTCCAGATACAACTCAGAAGTCTTTTGTGGGCAGCAAGGGATGTCCCCATTTACATTCCAGGACACTCCTTGTAAGCACAGTATTCAAAATTTCAGCAGGGAAACACACTCCACTTGGGGCTTGAAATTAACAACAGGAGAATTACTTTGACTTTGAGTAAAAGCAGAAATTCAGCAAAGTTGTCATTGTGGTTAAGCTGTGGCTAGAGAGATGTCTTTTGATGCTTTGTAGCTACCCAGCATTAAAGATATCAAAGTGGTCCACAAATCACCAGCTCCCAGGCAGCAGCCTGATAAGGGATTGGAATTATGAGGAAATAATGCCAGTAATACCTACTTCTACCTTGATCTGCACATTTTAGGTGCATCTTATCAGTTTTTCTGGTCACAATAAAGTTAATATGATATCAGCATTGTGGATTTCTGAAGCTGAGAGAGTTTGAGGCACTTAGAGATTACACAGCAGGACTAAGTCAGACACAGGGTTAAAATATAGGTGTATCTTACTAAAAAGTTTACCATTTTAATCTTTCATCTTTACTTCCCCAAATCATAATATTGATTATTCTTAAATACCATATAATTTAATAATTATTGAATTATTTTTATTAATTATGTATATCACACCCCAATCATACACTAATTCAGATAGCTAATGTTTCATATGAAACCTACCTAAGGAAATTTCCTACTGAATTATCACAAAGCTCCACCATTAATCATTCTAAACCACAGTCCCCAGGGACAATATTAAATTACAGTCTTCTAAATTACTAAACTCCCAGTTACTTAGCTACTATTCATTTTTTAAGTGGATTTTAACAACAAGTAATTGTCTTCCTAGCACATTTGTCCCCAAGAGAGTCTTTCAGTTCTGTTTTTTATGTCTGTAGATGACTTGATTTGTTTGGGGTCTGTAATAAACAGAACCAATACTCTTGAGATATGTTCCTAACGAATTCCAAACAATATGCTTCTCGTCATCATGATTCTTCTCCAACAGCTCAGCAAAATGGTGCATTTAACAGTTCCATCAATGTGTGTAATGGTAAACAAATGACTAATAAATGTCTAGATATTCAATGAAAACATCCAAGTGAACATATTTTCAGGAATAAATAACTAGCCATTAAGAGCTTAATAGTGACTGTCATCCATGTTAACCCATAGATGGGGAAATATAGTGGTTTGGCAGGATGTGCAAATGGACAAATTCTTAATGGCCGTGCTTTTAAAAGGGGATGTTTACTCAGCAACGTAAATAGGAACTAATTCCAAAGAGGAAGTCCCTCCACTTCTGGCAATAGTTATAATAACCTTAAAATAATCAAATGATGAAACCAAAAAGCTCTAATTAATGTCAACACGCTGCCAATTCTGTTCCTCCAATTCCTCTGGGCTGTAGATTCTTGAAATGTTTTCTGTATCTTTTGTGAAGCCAGCTCAATACTCTCCGCTCCTACGTTCCACTGTGCTAGAATTCCAATGGACACATTGAACACAGGACATCCCTCCCACTTGGTGTCATTCAATCAGTGACACATCATAATTTTCCTTCTGCCATTGCTCTTCTGCCCGTGTTGCACCCAACATCCTTGGTTAGTGACTCATTTCTGCTTACTTGTTTCTGCTAGTAGCCCCTTGGCCAACTCTCCTCTTATAGCCTCATCTTCGTCAGCCTGTGCCCCTGTTAGCCTTCCTGTTCACTCACTAATTCCATTGCTTCCTGGCTCAGAAATCTTCAAAGACTGAAAATATTACATCCTGAATCTGACATTATTAAATGTCAGTCTTCAACTCTCAGATTTGTTTTATGTGACAATCCTAAGTGTGGTGATAAAGTTAATTAAGAAAGGGGTAGTATGAGAGAGAGAGACAGAGAGACATAGAGACACACACACACATAGAGAGAGGATTAACTGCCTTTCCTGAAGTAATGTCATATTCTTTCCCACTGCCATATTTGGATGGTGTGTGTGTGGTGGTTTGAATAAGAATGGCTCCCAACGGCTCATAGATCTGAATGATTAGACAACAGGGAGTGGCATTAGTTATAGGTGTGGCCCTGTTGGAGTGCATGTGGCCCTGTTGGAGGAAGTGTGTTACTGGCAGTGGGCTTTGAGATTTCAAGGGTCTAGCTAGGCCCAGTGTCTCTCTTCCTGCTGCCTACTGAACTGGATGTAGAGTTCTCAATGACCTTTACGGCACCACGTCTGCCTGTATGCTGCCATGCTTTTGGCTATACTGATAATGGACTAAACCCCTGAAACTGTAAGCAAACACCAATTAAATGTTTTGTTTTTTTTAAAAAAAAAAAAAAAGTAAGAGTTGTCATGGTTATGTGTCTCTCAGCTGTTAGGGTTCAAAAAAAAAAAACCTGGGACAAGTTTTCTTCACTACCTGCGGCTCTTCCCAGCACCTCTGGCCCTGCCCTGCTACCCTCTCCAGCCCAGGGGCTGGGCTTCCATTTCCCTTCCTCCAGCTTCTCTTCCCTATGTAAGTCAGCCACTTTGGCTACGTGCTCTCTTGGCCTCCTGGTCTGTGGCTTCCTTCTTGGTTGATTTGTTCCCTTCTTTTCTTGCTCTCCCCAACTCTCTCTTCTCTCATGGCCCAGTTCAACCCACTGGCCATGTTCAGACTGGACTCTTCCAGATGCCTCTGGCTTGTCTCTGCCTCATATCTACAATAAACCTTCTCCTCAACCATCCCCTGGAGTCATGTCTTCATTTTTCATTCATTCACAGCAATAGAACATTGATTAAGACAGAGGGCTCCTTTTGCAGGAAACTTCTCCCAAAGACAGGAAACGAATGCTAGTGGCTCCTACTCCAGATCTTTTCCTTGCAGCATCCTCTAAAGCAGTAGTGTCTTTGAAACTCAGTGACAACTGAAGTCCATGCAAGGCTAGTCATTTTGTATGAGCCAGTCCCCACCACCAGACAGAGGAGTCTGGGCTTCAGTTACTTCCCTATCATTAGAGACTGAAATTGAATCAGCCTACACAGGTCCAAAAAGGCTGAAGTTAGGAAAATGATGGATCTGAACTCTGTTGATATTGAGAAATGGAGCAAGGCCAGCAGCCTGGCTTAGCGGGCAAAGGTGCTTGTAGCCGAGACTGAGGTTCTGAGTTTGATTCCCAAGTCAGGGAATTGATGGAAGGAAAAAAAAAAAGATTCTCAAAAGTTCTCCCCTTTTCTAACCTACAAATCATTGCCACAGTAATTACACAAATAAAAGTAAAAAATAGACAATTATAATGCTAACTTGTGACTGGTTTGTTAGAGGAATCTGCCAGTGAGATATCAAGATGCCCAGAAAAACTTGAATTCTAGATATAAAAATCAAATGACATCTTAGTACAGCATCCCAATAGTATATGGGATATACTTATATTAAAATAATTATCTATTTTTTGTGAATTCAAACACCCAGGTATCCTATTTTATTATATGCTAAATCTTAATACTCTGTCTAATGAAACACACTGAGTTTTCTAAACTTCCCTGACCATGAAAGTTGTTTGTTTGAAATTGCTTTGGCTTGATGTTATTTATTTGGTTAGTTCCCCCCCCACCCCCCGCAAGAAGTATACAGCATGTATGTTACATAGAATTGAATATATTTCAATAATTTGATTAAAGTTCAGCATATACTCTGTGCTCAACAAAAATTGAAGAGTATTTCATGTATTTATGTACCCTGAACTAGTGAGCATAAGGAAAGCTGTTAAAAAAGAAAAAACGAAAATAGCAACAACAACAACAACAAAAAAAAACCCTCAGTTATGCTTTCAAAGCCAGGAACAATTAAATCTTTAAAGATGACAAAGGCTGAGCAAGGTAAAGATTCCCAGTTTCTCATCTTTTAAACATGGAACAGGGACCCACTATTCACCTCTTAATCTATGACTTGTCACATAGGATATTTGCATGGCATCTAAACAAACTCACCATCTAAAGATGTATGTAGCTGTAGGGACAAGACTCTAAGACCACAGTTCTCAGCCCTGTAGGTTGTGACCCCTTTGGGGGCCTCATATCAGATATTCTGCATATCAGATACTTACATTATGATTCATAACAGTAGCAAAATTACAGTAATGAAGTAGCAACAAAATAATTTTATAGTTGGGGGTCACCACAACATGAGGAACTGTATTAAAGGGTCACAGCATTAGGTAGACTGAGGACCACTACTCTAAAAGATATCCTTCCATTGTTACCACTAAGAATCATTTCCAAGGAAATTTACATGAGATTTTTCTTTCCTTGATGCCTTTCTCTATGTTATTTAAGCTACACAAATAATATCACACTCAGAAAAGGAAGTTCTGCCCCTTCAAATGTCCTTTATTGCAGTGAACAAGTAGAAGCCAGAGGTATAAAAGGCAGAGTCATGAATATAGGTGCCCATGATAAATGATGTGTCTAGAAGACACAATTCTTCGACTTGCCTGTTGGCCCTCAGAGCTCTGTGTGCTGTTCATGGCCTTTTCCAATAACAGCATTCAGCTCATAGCTTTAGTTCCTCTTCACGGGATGGGTAAAGTGAAATTCTAAGGGATGGAAAAGGAAAACTGGTACACCTGTGTAGCATGAATCTTAAATGGTCTTATTATTAAAAACAAACCCAGTGCCAGTTACTCGGGTGAATGCTGGAATATTAGGGAATCAGAACAAGCCACAGCTACCTCACCTTGCCAGTTCCTCAGCTGATTCTGTTTCCTCAGACTGGGTGCCTTTGAGTCCTCATCCAGAATGAATCTCAGCTGAACTGCTGCTCAAAAGCCTAAAAGCTTAACCAGCCAAAAGCTTCTAGTTTCTGGTCTTCATGTCTTATATACTTTTCTGCTTTCTGCCATCACTTCCTGGGATTAAAGGCGTGAGTCACCATGCCTGGCTGTTTCCAGTGTGGCTTTGAACTCACAGAGATCCAGGCAGATCTCTGCCTCTGGAATGCTAGAATTAAAGGCTTGTGCAACCACTGCCTAACCTCTATGTTTAATATTGTGGCTGTTCTGTTCTCTAACCCCAAATAAGTTTATTAGGGTGCATAATATTTTGGGGAACACAATACTACCATACACCTGCTGTGAGCACCTGACCCCCTCATTGTAAAGACAAAGTTGTATTCATTCATACTTCATTGTTCCCCACCCAGATACAATATCCTTATTAATTAGCGACTGGAGAAGAAATAAAGTTTTAAAAAGTAAACCTTTTGTGGGGGCATGATTGACAGTAAAGGAAGTCTTTGGCCCTTCATCAATGATGTACTTTGTATTAATTCCCTTTTAGATGACAAAGTCCACAGAAGAAGGAATTATACTTACAGTCAGCACCATTAGAGCCATTTTTGATACAAAAGAGCCATGAAACTAAAATGAGTTACATGAGTGAAGTTATGAGCACATAGCCCAAGACCCAGAATAGCTTCTTTATAGCAAAGTACATTGGAAAAAAAACATTCTGGAAAGAATTAATCTTAATCTATTTAAGTGATTACTGTCTGATGAATTATCTGGTTTGTGATCACAGTTTCTCTCCATCTGCTACTTCTGGTTGCTTTGCTAATAGAAAACTCAGGAAGGCACATTATTCCCTGCATGTTTTTCCAATGGTCATATCATCTTGAAACAGTTTCTTTTTCTGGAATACTTAAAGCAAACCCTGAGAATATTATTCCATTTCCAACTATTACTCCAAACCTTATCTTAACCAGTATCATTTTTATTTTTGATGCTGAAGTAGATTTTTCTATATTGCTTATTTAGGAATATACAAATGAATGCTATCCAAGTGATGGCATTAATGGACATCGTTATTAGTACCTGTTTTAATTTTATCACTTTCATTTTAAATTGTGAAATGCGCCGGGCAGTGGTGGCACACCCCTTTAATCCTAGCACTCGGGAGGCAGAGGCAGGCGGATCTCTGTGAGTTCGAGGCCAGCCTGGTCTACAAAGTGAGTTCCAGGAAAGGCGCAAAGCTACACAGAGAAACCCTGTCTCGAAAAACCGAAAAAAAAAATTTTTTAAAAATAAAATTATGAAATACTATTTTTTTGACATAGTCCACTGCATATATGTGCACTGTAATGCTGGGATAACTGTCATACAAAATGACTGTTATGCTCTATGGAAGTCCACTCATCATTAATATTATAAATAGGCCTTGAGTCAGTTTTAAACCATTAAAAATAGCTTTGAAAATGTAGTCTGCACTGAATCTGGATAGCATGTATTTCAATGGTGGAAAAATGAAAGCTCTGGTAAATGTCCATGTTTATTCTGGAAAAATCAAGAGAAATCTGTAGCTGATGGAGCTCATGACCAGAAAGGATCATGAAATGGCAGTCCTGTTTTTTACTTTTTTTTCCCCCATCATGGTCTTGTTCTGCCAAGCACATCGATCACACGCAATCATGAGCTGGAATCTCTAAAAACAATTAACTAAAATGAACATGTTCTTTTTCAAATCAGGTTATCTGAGATATTTCTTACAGTTCTAGAAAGTGACCAGTGGCATGGTTAGGAAATGAAAGAAACTTAAATGCCAACCTGCTGATGGACGATAAATAAAACATGGTGTAAGAATAAAGTAAAGCACCATACAGCAGGATAAAGCCACAAAATACTGATGCACATGAACATCCATCCTTCATCTTAACAAGCATAGTGAAAGGAGCCAGACTCAGAAGATGTCATAATTCCACCGGGATGGAGTGTCTGCAAGAGGCAAGCTAATTAACAGATAGAAAGGAGCTTAGTACTCATCAGGAGCCGTGGGAAGGAAGAGCTAAGGACCCACTGCCAATAGGACCAGAGTTTTTATTGGGGGTGAGAAACTATTTCAATCAGAAATAACACACGTATTTTTCTTAACATGTTATAAGTAATCATAAAATACTTTATGCCAGGCGGTGGTGGTGCATGCCTTTAATCCCAGCACTCGGGAGGCAGAGGCAGACAGATCTCTGTGAGTTCGAGGCCAGCCTGGTCTACAAAGTGAGTTCCAGGAAAGGCGCAAAGCTACACAGAGAAACCCTGTCTCGAAAAACCAAAATAATAATAATAATAATAATAATAGTAATAATAATAATAATAATAATAAAATACTTTAGTCATAGTTATCATACAAGTGATACAGTAAAACTATACTTTAAATGGCTTAATTTTGCATAATAAATTACATTTCAATAAATCCTTTTTAAAAACTGATTGTTTAAAGTCCTCTTTCATATATGGAACCACACATTGTTCAAGATGATGAATTTTAATATTCATTTCAAAAAACATTCTAAAATCTACATTCAACAAAGAAAATCAGGGAATTCAAAATTTCATTCAAAAATGGTTATTTCTTAATTCATTTTAAAACTATACCATTAGGATGGAGAGATGGCTCTGCTGTTAGAAGTACCTGATGATTTTCTAGGGGACTTGAGTTCTGGTCCCAGCACCCACATTAGGCAGCTCACAGTCATCTCGAATCCAACATTCTCTTCTAGCTTCCCTAGGCACCTACATCGGCACACACTTACACATAAAAATTAAAAGTATCGATCATCAGTAAAAACATGATGGCTATTAGTTTTATATAAATTGATGCACTTTTAGCAAAACCTTATTGCCTTTTAGTACAGAGACATCTAAAATACATTCAAGCATGGGAAAAACAAACCCTAAAATGCTTTTGTGGGTTCCCAAAGGCCATATCTTTCATGTTTAAATGAAAATGTTTCAAAATACTGGATTGAGTCAACTCATTTCTCCAGAAACTTCTTTTTCACACCAATTTCCTTTGTCAAAAGGGAAAGAATAGGAACACCTGGAAAACTTGGTAAGTACCTACACCCACCTACTGAGTCAGAATTTCTACTCTTCTGGGAAGAAAATCTTTAGCTCATTAAACAAACATTCTTATGCAACCATCCTTATGAACTCTTTGTTTTAAATGTTCCTATTTCATATCCGAGCTAAGAACTCAATGAGGACATAACCTACTAAGAAACAGTCATTCATGGATGATTAGGTGCAATGTTTAGCCCTTCACCAAATGAGAAGAAAAACTCTCCACAACACTCCTCTTAAGAGATTTACTTTCAACAAGGTGGCTGGTAAGAAAGAGAATCAGTATGAAATAGTAGACAAAGGATGGGTTGAGACTGGATTCATGTTTGGACAATTTTTCTAATTGCACACATTTTATTCCAGGTTCCATAAAGGAATATAGCTGATAGAATGCACGTACGTGTGTGTGTGTGTGTGTGTGTGCGTGTGCGTGTGTGTGCGTGTGCGTGTGTGTGCGTGTGCGTGTGTGTGCGTGTGTGTGTGTGTGTGTGTGATATAGAAGGGAAATTTTCATAGCATAATTAACATTATGTTATGAAAAGAGATATATTGGATTGACTTACATGATGGGGTTGAAGTCCACCAAGGCCATCTGAACAGTGGAGAGGCAAAGGACCTGGTGGATGAGTGGTCTGCTAATGTGGATGCCAGCATAATACCAATCTGATGCTGCAACCCTGCACTCTCCATGGAGGGTCCATATTAGAGGGCCAAGAAACTGGGACCCAACATCAGCAGAGGATGGTGGCAGCAAACGCTACAGACATATCCATGCAGAAAAACAATAAGGCAGGCAGACAGGCACACTGCTGTTTCTCATATCTTTGTATTCAGGCTCCATCTAGAAGTACCATTTGCCTTGAGGGTGCATCTTTAACTTGCCCTTACAGTTAATTATCTTTGGAAATTCCTCACAGGTATGGTGGGAGGTATACCCCCCATGAGTCTAAATCCTGTCAACTGGTCAGTAAACACTAAGTATCACAGACAGTTAATTTCCAGAGCCTCAATTTCCTGCTTCTGTAAATGGGATTAATGATGTACCTCTCCCATAAGATTATTATGAAGATGAAATTCATCCACCTAGTAAATGTTTACTGATCACCTATGATGTTCCAGGTAGTATTTCAGATACTTAGGATAAAGTTCCTAGCAAAAGGTATAAAAGTGGTTCAGGCACCCATTCCCATTTTCCATCATTCTACTGTGGAGAGACTTACAATAAATGAAGTGTATACTGCATGTTAAATGTCAATCAGCTGTACAAAAGGAGAAAACTCAAGCAGGATAGAAGTAAGCGTGTTCTGTTGACACAGGCATTAAGAGGGTGCCTTTGAGAGTCAAAGCAGAGGAAATGAGTAAATATTACAATAAAGGAACCACCCCCCAAAGGCCTATCTTCAGTTTGGTATGCAATAGTTCACCTGTCACTTCAAGACACCATTGATTCCAGGAAAAAGGGCAAACAGAAAACCACTGTGTGGGAAAATGACTCCGAAGGATGAATGGGGGTAGTTCTACCTTCTGACTCAGTTTGGAGAAAAGTCCTTTGAAGAGTGGCACAGGTTCATTTCACATAAAACCTCCACCTGCGTTTTATCAGATAATGAGTGCTCCATTCCCAGAGTCACCCTTGGGTATTTCTAGAATGAAAAAGAAGGAAGCATGGACATTCCACAGAGCCAAGCTCACTTCTGTACAAGTTTCCACTGTCTCTGCAGACACTGGGGTTCCAGCATGAACACTGTTAATATTTTTAACTACTTCCAGTTTTTAGTGAGCGACTGTCTAGCAGCTGCTGCATTGCTACTCTAGATATTAGCTAGACGAGGATCTCCATGGAACAGCCAGCATGTGGAGAGCATCACGTGTCTTTCTTCTCTCTTTTGGGCATGAAAAAGTAGAAGACCTGAGAAGAGCAAAAGCTTTAAAGTACAGAGTAACTTGAGACATCATTCTCATACCTGGATGAATACGCAAATGGCCTGAGAAACTTTAATAAATGTATACACATTTGGATAATGGAATATCCTCCCAGAAATTTGGGATCTGATTGATTCTAGATGTGACCTTAGAAACTGGGGGTCTCGGAGCATGTTATTCCCCTGGCAACACAAGTTGCCTAGAATTGAAATGAAAGTCAATGAACACCCACGGCAGAAGTCAACCTGAACTTGTTGAATGTTAATGATTTAAGTAACAAACGTCATTCAGAGGACCCAAGAATTGGGGTTGTGGAAGGCAGTTCTTGCAAAATGCTAGAATAAAAGCTAAGATTGGGGGATGGATGCCTTTGCTGCAAGGAAATACAGTAATGATACTAACATAAATCATTCTGTTAATATTTTACATAACTCCAATGATTGCCTTGCATGTGTATTATTGTCCTGATAAATTCTTATTAAAAGAGTAAAAGTTAAGTACAATATTTCTGGAGATACATCATTAAAAATAGTGGACAGAATAACACAAGAAAAACCTCAAGATATCGGTGATGTAATCGGAAGAAGCTGTGAATACGACCTCTTACATGTCATGGATGTGATTTGGTTACAAATGCGAAGATTTCCATTGCCAGCACTACAGGTGTTAGGCAAAGTATCATCACAATGGTCTTTGTCATAAAAACAAGACAGAATAATGGGTGCAGAGTCAGGAATAGGAGACGTGGAGAACAGAAAGAACCTAAGACACAGAGGTGCTGTTTGTATTCTGAAAATAGGGCAAGGAAACAGACTCTCTGCTGAAGCCTATGAAAAGTGCACTCCTGGATGTTAGCTCTTAAACTCACAAGTCTCACTCAGAACCTGCGGCTCCTCCCGGCACTTCTCATCCTGCCCTCTACCCTAAACATCTCCCTCCCACGGGCTGGGCTTCTTTTCCGTTCCCCCAGCCTCTGATCCCTATGTATACTGAGTCATTTGGGCCATATGGTCTCTTGGTCTCTTGATTCCTGGCCTACTGTTCTTGCTGTCATCCACCTCTCTTTCTTCTCCTGGCCTAGTTCAGTCTGGACAATTCCAGATGCCTCTGGCTGTTTTCTCCCTCATTTCTACAATGAACCTTCCCCTCATCTTATATCTAGGAGCAGTCATGTCCTCATTTTTTTCCATTCACTTTGTAACACTGATTTCAGCCCCTAAAGACGCATTTTGGACTCCTGATTTCCAAAGACATGATAGTAAGCATTTTCTATTTCAAGCTACTACATCTGTGATTTCATGCAGCAGAAATAAGAAACCCATGCCCCAGACTCTTATCATCCTTCCTTATAGATCACAAGTTAACTCTTACACAATCACCACACCTCTCACATAATTGCCACACCTCCACGAAGGCATTGATTGGGCTAATCGATAGCCAACAACCGAATTGCAGACATAATTCTCAAAAAGAAAGAGACAATGGTGTGTTGGTTTAGTTAAGCAGTCCTATGAAAACACTGGCACAGATCCAAACATCCAAGTCCTTGTAGACATGCTCAAAGCATGCATTCAGTGGAGCTATTCAGGACCAAATACACCTGGGGACAAATTCTGAGTTGTTACTGTTAGCTCTTCAGCCAAGTCAGATCTCATGCAGATATCCAGATCCATCAGAACTCAGCTGAGTCAGGTCTCATGCAGGTATTCAGAGCTATCAGAGCTTAGCACCAGTGCTTTTTGAACTTGATTGTGTATGGAATCCCCAAGGAGGTTTTAAATATGTTAGTGCTTAGGCCATAACCCAAACAACTAAATCAGAAGCCTGGACTGGTAAGTGGATTAATTTTTGTTTGATGGCTTCTCGATGCTAATACCTATGCTAGTCACCCCTTGTTAAAATAACCAAGGTTTTATACTGGAAACACACACCCAGGTCATGCCAACAATGAACTGAATGACAGAACGATATAATGCTCTTTTCTCAGAAACTCTGTTCTGTTAGCCAGAATTCCAGCAAGAGTTTTGTCAGGAAGCTTGTATTAAAAGAAGACAGGCATCATTGCATTTAGCAGAAACCATGTCATGCACAGAAAATAACATTGCATGCTGCAATATGCAGTCTGGTATTTTAAAGGGACTTCTATAAGATAAACTGAATACCTTTTAAGGTTGAAGTTCAGAGCAGACTCCTCAAAGCACTGAGGATGATTTTTATCTTCCCTAACTAGTTGGAAAGCCAAGCTTCAACAAATACAGTAAAAGATGTGTAGACCCACACTAAAATGTGTTTTCTTTTTCAAAATCAATGTGTTTCCATGACAAAAACCTATCAGTTGGTACAATAAAGACCATTTGTGCTAGGGTTATGAAAGCTTAAGATGATATTAAAAATAAGTGCCATGGGAAATTCATTGGGAAAATATCCCACTTAATGAAGAATTCCTGGTTGTTTGCACCTCTCAGGTACACAGTAAAAACAGTTTTTAGGATGCTGCAAGGATCCAGCCAACAACTGGATTGTAGCTGCAAAAATAAATGAAGTCTAAATACTATTTGTGAAGAAGAAAAGTAGTAAGTCCTGAGCTATTGAGTGTGATGAGACATTAGTTACTCCAGAGGAGGTGAGCAGAACAAGGGAGAATCCAAATGAATGAGATTGAGTGACCAAGATGGGACAGGCAAGTTAACCAGAGCCTACATTCCATTTGCCCTAATGATTCTTAGATACAGATCACAGAGTTGTATTATAGTATTGCAAAGTCTTGGTTTCCTAAAACCTGAATATTCCGATACATATTCAGAGTCAAGGATACCAGCTTTGCAATGAACTATGTAACTGAACTCAGAAAGGACTCACTGAACAAGAATGTTCATCATAATTTCCTGTTTTCTTCATTTAAAAAATATGTTCTGATTTCCATGGTCTATAGAAAATCCACACTTTGTACACACCGTATCATTAGCCAGTTGTCAGTATTTTTTCCTTTGGCTATTGGGGTTATCTTCAAGGACAATCAATGCTTGTACAAATTTTCTGTAAGAACAGGAAGACTGTACTTGTTTTCCTCTCAAATGCAAAACAGCAGAGATTCAGTCTCTTTATAAATTCTTCCTGATGTAAATCAGAGTTTTGCACAATGTTGAACTTTCCCACTCTGATACAAAAGAATGGATACAGAAGATGCTGATTTGTCCTCCTTACTTATTCCTCTCAGCTGTTTCCATTATCAGGCTTCCTTCATATAGGAGATTTTGACAATTGAGCTGTTTTAAGACAAATTGATTCTTTGGATTATGTCTGATTCTCTAATGTGTGAAATAACACCAGTAATCAGGTGTAGAATCAGCACAAGTTGATTCCACAGAAAAGTCTAAATATGGAAAAATTATTTATGCAATATTTTTGTTGACATTATATTATTAGACACTCCAATGCAGTTTCTTATACTTTTGTGTACTTCAGAATTACCAAGAAGTCTGTTAAATCGTAGATGGCTCTATAACACTCCAAGAATACCTAACTCAGCTCTAAGTCTGATTGTTTCAATTTACTTGTGTAGTGGGTTTCCAAGCCATGCATATGTTTCTTGCCTGGATACTGAAATACTACAGCTATTGTTCTGGCATTAATGTTCTATCCATAGCTTCAAATCTCCTCTTCAAAGACAATGTGCCCCTTTCTCATTCCACAGGTCATAGTCATATTGGCTACTGACCACCCACAGCTATGGTTATTGGGAAATTCTCATAGCCTCTCTGAATTATTTGTCCCAAGGTTATGGGCTTTGTGGAAATATATAGTAAATAACTGCAGAGCAATTGTTGGCAGCCATCAGCAACATCAACAACCTACAATATTCTTCTAGGTTACAATGCAAAACGCTCTTCATTAATTGCATCTCTAAGAAAATGCCTTTTGTTCAATGGATACACCAGGAAGGTGGAATGCCAAAACCATGACTGAGTGTTGGATAATCTGGTAGGTTTTCAACTTTGGCTACCCAACATCTTTGCCTCCTCCTGCTATGTGTTTTACAGTAGCTGGCACTCCATAAAAACATCCCATCAAGGCAAATGGAAGCCCGCAAATGGTCTGCATGACGTCAACAGTACAGTACACTTACAGGAACCAAATATTAGACTAAATCTCTTCTAAGAAACTTATAGGACTATCCTACTTCTGGCACAACTGGCTTTGGGGAGGCAGCCAAGGTTAGAAGACTCAGAACAAGTGACTACATGATTAGCCTCATGATTTGTATGTATATATAGCTTGCACTCTGTAACTTGTCCTTGCCAGTCCAGGCAGTGAAGCACTTTGACTCACTAGAGAGACAGAGAAAGTGAGAGCAGTTGCAGCCTCTCAGGTAAAATTAAACGTGTTTGGTACATACACATCATGTAAAGGAAAAATCATCTTAAAGCTGAATGCAGGCTTTCATAGATGAAGTCACAACCAGCTGTTATTTTCTGAACGTCACTTATCTATAAAGGTGTTTGAAAAAGAGAGTATTAGATTCACTGTCTAAGACCAAGGAGCTTGTAAGTAAGTGAAATTCAACATCAATATAACTATCACATTATAAAGCACAACTCGATAAGAAAAATATGAACCAAGTTAAAACAAAGGCAGCTTCCTCTTAGGAATCATCAGCCATATATTAAGGTAACATTTGACTTGGAAACTATTATCACCGCCATTATCATCATTAGCTTCTTTCTTTCCGTTTTGCTTTCTTCCTTCTTCCTTCCTTCTTCCTTTCTTTCTTTTCCTCTCATACATTACATCCTGACTGCAATTTCCCCTCCCTCCTCTCCTCCCAATCTCCGTTCCACCTCGCCCAGATCCACTCCTCCTCTGGTTCCCTTAAGAAAAGAGCAGGCCTTCCAGGGATATCAACCAAACAGGGCATAAAAAGTTACAGTAAGACTAGGCACATACCCTCATATCAAGGATGGACAAGGCAACTCAGTAGGATAAAAAGGGTCCCAAGGGCAGGTAAAAGAGTCCAAGACACATTCATGCCCACTTTTAGGAGTCCCACAAGAACACCAAGCTACACAACCATAACATATATGTAGAGGAACTAGCTCAGACTCATACAGGCTCCATGATTTTCACTTCAAACTGGGTGAGCCCCTGTGAGCTCTGCTTAGTTGATTCTGTGGGCCACATTCTGGAGTCCTCAACCCCTCTGGCATCTACAATCCTTCCTCTTCCTCTTCTGCAGGGTTCCCTGAACTCCATCTAATATTTGGCTGTGGGTCTCTGTACCTGCTTCCATCAGTTACTAGATGATGCCTCTCTGAAAACAATTGGACTAAGTACCTATCTATGAATATAGAAGCTTTTGTATCTATATATGTGTTTACTGCAAGAAAGATGATGTGCCAAGTCTGCAGGTATAATGGCAAAATAAACTGAAATGAACTAGAATTATTGTTTGCTGCCTTGTGGAGCAAAGTATATTCTTAAAATCTATTTGCTCCTGATTAAAATACTTATTATAGAGTGAACTATATGGGAAATATTTCTTAGAAACTCCACAGTTATTTGGCAACAGTTAATGTTTGTAGATATCCAATATCTTTTTTCTTTGCTTAAATAGATCATATTATATAATTAATGTTCTTCCTAGCACTTCTAGTCAAAGGCTAATATCAGTGGGTACCATAATGTCCACTCCATTCCATATTCAGTGCTGGACACTGATGTCTTTTAATCTCACCAATAATTTCTGTGGTAAAACTTATTGTGTGCCTTCTCCACCTGAGCTGAGAATCAGAAGCTAAATAACTGTCCAAAATTCAAAGTGAAGAAAAGATGGGATGACCAGTTCCTGGGCAAGCTAATGTCTCATTTCCCCACAGAGCTGAGCTGTAGCTGCCCAGTTCTTGCATCATCTCCACCTGTGATTTGACTTCGTTTTCTTGAACTCACCTTCCATGACACTATCATTGACTTAGCCCAGCATGTTTGCTTTTAAAATACCACTGTTTTGTTTATTTTTCTTCTTTTTCTTTTATTCTTTTATTCTCATACATTACATCCTGACAACAGTTTCCCCTCTCTTTACTCTTCCTAGTCTCTCTCCCCACTTCCCCTCTCCCTCAGACCCACTCCCCCTCTGTCCCATCCCCTCAAAAGAGCAGGCCTCCCTGGGATAGCCACTGAACATGACCTAACAAGATACAATAAGATTAGGCACAAACCCTCATATCAGGGCTAGAATGGACAACCCAATAGGAGGAAAAGGGTCCCAAGCATAGGCAAAAGAGTCAGAGATACACCCCACTCCCATAGTTAGGGGTCCCACAAGAACACTAAGCTACACAACCATAAGGTATATACAGAGGACCTAGTGCAGACACATACAGGGTCTGTGCTTGTCACTTCAGTCTCTGTGAGCTCCTATGAGCCCTGCTTAGTTGGTTCTATGGGCCATAGTGTTCTCTTGGTGTCCTCCATTCCTCTGTCTCCTACAGTCCTTTTTCCCTGTCTTCTGCAGAGTTCCCCTGGCTCTGCCTAGTGTTTGGCTATGGATGACTGCATCTGCTCCAATCAGGTGCTGGATGACATCTCTCTGATAACAATTGGGCAAGGCAGTGATTTATCAGTATAGCAGAAGATCATTACAAATCATTCTATTGAATTTTTTTTTTCTATTCCAAGTCATGCTTGGTTCTATCCTGAGTCTCTCATCCATCCTACCTCTGATTCCTGCCCATCCAGGCAGTGTCAAGCATGGGCTACCTCTTGTGCTGTGGTCCTCAAGTTGGACCAGTCATTGGCTGGCCACTCCCACAAGTTCTACCACTGTGACCCAGCATTTCTTTCAGGCAGGATAAATAGTAGGTTGAAGGTTTTGCTGGGTTGTTGTCCCAGTCCCACTGCTAGGAGCGTTGCCTGGTTATAGAAGATGGCCAGTTTGAGTTCCATATCCCTCTTTATTAGGAGGCTTTGCTAGGATCACACTTATAGATTCCAGGGAGTTTCCACACACTAGATTTCTACATCACCCTCCAAATGCCCACTAATTCCAGTCATCTCTCCCAGTAATTCCCACCCCTGCCTGATCCTTCACATTACCACTAGCCCCCAGCCAACCCAAAGAAATCTATTCTATGCTCACTTCCCAGGGAGATCCACACATCATTCCTTGTTATTTAGCCCTTCTGGATTTGTGGATTATAGTATGATTATCCTTTACTTAACAGTTAATGTCCACTTGTAAGTGCATACATATTATGTTTGTCTTTCTGGGTCTGGGTTACCTCTCTTTTCTAGCAGTGAGTCTCAGATAGAAAAAGTAGAAACAGTTTCAAAGAAACAATGCAAAAAAATCAGTGGCATTACTTATTAAAGATGGTGCATCCCCTTATTAGATGGAAAATTTATCAGATCTATTAGCAGATAAAAGAATAATAAAAAGCACAGCTATACAAGTGGAAACATCAGCTGAATGTCAGCATGCCTTTCACATGCCTATGTCATAGTTACTTTTACATTTAGGAAAAAACTCACATAAATAACCCACTTGCTTTCCTCATAGATCCATCATGAGCTGTTATTAATCCTAGGCATACTGCTGTCATCAGATCTGCAAATATTATCTTTAGTGATTAGAAATATTTTTCTTGAATGCTTTTTAAATGCATTACATTACTTATGACTATTTATACATAGCTTCAGAAATCTAAAATAACTGAGCTTCATTAAACAGCCCAGGAAGAGCTCACTAAAGTCCAATATTGCTGCCTGGGGGGGGGGCAGCCTCCAGCAGCACAGGGCTCAAAGGGAAAGCCACAAAGTCAATGCCTACTAAACTTTTTTTTAATTTAAAGATTTTTTTTTTCATTTTACATACCAGTCCCAGTTCGCCCTCCATTCCCTTCTCCTGCCTCCCCACCTCCTCCCCATTCCACCCCCCATTCACTCCTCAGAGTGGGTAAGGCTTCCCTTGGGGAGTCAACAAAGTCTGGCATATCAAGTTGATGCAGGGCCTATCCCCTCCCCGCTGTATCAAGGCTGAGCAAGGTATCTCACCATTGGGAATGGGCTCCAAAAAGCCAGCTCATGCACCTGAGATAAGTTCTGGCCCCACTGTCAAGTGCCCCACAAACAGATCAAGACATACAACTGTCACTCACATTCAGAGGGTCTAGTTTGGTCCCATGCAAGTTCCCAGCTATCAGTCCAGAGTCCTTGAGCTCCCACTAGCTCGGGTCAGCTGTCTCTGGTTTTCCCCATCATGATCTTGAACCCCTTACACATATTATCCCTCCTCCCTCTCTTCAACTGCTCTCCAGGAACTCATCCCAGTGCTTGGCTGTGGATCACTGCATCTGCTTCCATCAGTTACTGGATATAGGTTCTATGATGACAGTTAGAGTAATCAGTATGGTGGTTTATCAGAAAATTGGGTATCAACCTACCTCAAGAACCAGCAATACCACTTTTGAGCATATCCCAAAAGATGTTCAATCATACCACAAGGACACTTGCTCAACTATGTTCATAGCAGCATTATTCATAATAGCCAGAACCTGGACACAACCTAGATGCCCCTCAACTGAAGAATGAATAAAGAAAATGTGATACATTTACACAATGGAGTATGACTCAGCAGTCGAAGCAATGACATCCTGAAATTTGTAGGCAAATGGATGAAACTAGAAAGAATCATGCTGAGTGAGATAACCCAGACCTAGAAAACAAACATGGTGTGTACTCACTCATAAGTGGTTATTAGACACAAAGCAAAGGATAACCAGGCTACAGTCCACAAGCCCAGAGAAGCTAGGTGAAAAGGAGGACCCTGAGAGGGACATGCATGGAGGGCCCCAGGAAGGGGAAATAGTTAAGTTCTTTTAGATAAACTGGGAAAGGGAAAGTAGAAAGGAGGGAGTAGGTGAGGGGAACATGAAGGAACTGGATAGTCCAGTTGGGGGGAGGGATGAAGTGGGAGAGCAATGAAAGAGATATCTTGATAGAGGGAGACATTATGGGGTTAGGGAGAAACCTGGTGCTAGGGAAATTCCCAGGAATCCACAAGGATGACCCCAGCTAAAACCTCTAGTAACAGTGGAGAGGGTGCCTGAACTTGTCTTCCCCTGTAATCAGATTAGTACTAGACTTTTTTATATGAGGGAGTTAGAGAAAAAAACACTCACACACTCTCTTAATGATTTCCTTCAGAACTTTTGTTTCTTCTCCTTTTGCATTCTCCATTCTATATTTTCCTGGTGATTTCCTCCTCTCATTCTTGGTGTTTTCCTTCTAATTCGATCTTTATTCTTGATACTTCCCTTCTAGTTCCTTCTAACTCTCTCATTCTTAATGTTTTCCTCCTACGTCTCCCATTCTTGTTGTTTTCCTTCTAAGTCATTTTTACTCTCATTCTTGGTTTTTCCTTCTTGCTAATTTTAATTCTCTCTAACTCTATCTCTATTATTTCCCTTGTAGCTTATATGCCCCAGCAAAGTCTTTCAGGCAACATAAAAATTACAGTGTGGTTACATTCTGTTTTTCAAATTTATGGTTACAATGAATACAAACAAAAAACAGCATGCTTTTCATATTCTTTACATGATTAAACATTTTACATGTTACAAGTGTTATGAATTATTACATGGGGGGGGCTTGAGAATCCTGCGTGTGCAGGGAACCATGCTGGGCGGATGCAGCAGCAGGTTGGTGAGCATGGCGGTGGGTGGACATTCACAACCCACAGGCTGCATCCTAGTGGAAATGTTTTATTATACTAGAGAGATAAAGAGGCAGAGAGACAGAAAGAGGGAGATGAGAGAGAGAGAGAGAGAGAGGAAGAGGAAGAGAGAGAGAGCAATACAGGGGTCCAGATGTGTACACCTCATGGAAGTGGAGGGAGAGGAGAGAAATGGGCCTTTC
Organism: Peromyscus nudipes; assembly: GCA_902168325.1. Classification (NCBI taxonomy): domain Eukaryota; kingdom Metazoa; phylum Chordata; class Mammalia; order Rodentia; family Cricetidae; genus Peromyscus; species Peromyscus nudipes. The sequence continues at coordinate 25,263 of CABHPH010163183.1, forward strand.
TAAAACTTTAGATTATCTTCTTGGTTTTTTTTTTACCTCAAAATAGTTTGACAAAAACATCCTAGTCTAACTTTAAGTTATTTTCAAAGTTTTGTTTCAGCTATGGTGCACTCCAAAACCTATCAACACACATCCCAACATTAAGAGTAAAAGAATTTAAGGTAGCAAGGTTAACTGGAGCTCAATTGTTTTTGTTAATCATTAACCTAAGCCAAAGTCTATAGTGCTCCTCAATATAAACTCATATAATTGTAGCAGTGTGAAACTTCCTTGTTTATATTTTTAATTATCAAAACTCTATTTAAACTAACATTATTATTATCATTTAGACAGCAAGTACAGCTTAGGAAGAAATCATCTTCCTAGTAATCCACAGGTAAAAATGCCAGTAGAATGGGATGCTTCCATCAGATAAAAACACTATATTACAGGCAGTGGGGAATCTCCTCACACCCATTCACACCATTGCCAGATCCCAGAGAAAGATAACAGCAACACACATGTAAAGGCACAACAGAAGCAGAAGACATTCTGGGGTCTGTGGTCTCGGGGCCTTGCCTATTGGAGATTCATCCATCAGAGATTCCCCTCTTGGTGGGCTGACACCCTAAAATCAATCGTTACCTGCTGTTCCTCTGACATGACCACTGGCAGGACAAGACTAATGAATTGCTGATGCCTAAAACTAAGCTTTAACACTGAGCTCTCACTCTAACAAATCAAATGACTATATTTAAGCAACTATAAATTGTTCATTAAACCAAAGAAATGCATTCACATGATTACCAGAAATTGAAATCAATAAGGAAAGAATTGAGGTGAAAGAAAAATAAATATTGGACATCTACACAACACCTACTACAATGCCAAAAATGAGTGTGGACCTCACAGTTGTCTCATTGCATCCTTCTTTTTCAGGGGAAAACTGAGGCACGGGGAGGGAATAGAACAGGATACAAGATCCACCAATTGTACTTCTCATGATCTTGACTACAGGGTTTTTAAACTCTCCTTCAGATGAAGGCCAAGAAATCATAATATGCATGGCTCCAAAATGAAAGTGCTGATCACAATTCCTTAATAGACCTCCATCAGAGCGAGAAAAAAATATCCCCTCTCTTAAATGAAAGAGTGTTTGAAGCATATCCTGGGTCACTTTCCCTGTATATGCTTTCTCATTTCAATGTATTTTAAGACTTTGGTAATTTCTTTCAATGTCAATGCATGAAGTGGCCCTGATGGTTACATGAAGGTATATTTAGGATCTTGCCTTCCATGTTTTCATTCTACAATGTACATGCCTATTTATACTTATCATTTATCATTACATAAATGATTTTCCATATATGTGTCTGTCTTTTTTCTATACCCTATTATCACTCATCTTTATACCTCATATGTAAGATAGCTTACAAGTACTTATAAAATACATAATTGAATGATAAATTACATATTTTATTATTTTTTGTCAGTGATAATACAAAATCCAACTCAGACTGTATCAAACAATAAAACAAACATGTGTGGTGAAAGGACCTTTGTTTTTACTCAGAAATGGTTAGTAACCATTACTTTGCAGCCCATTGCTTTCTTGGACATGCCAGCTTTAACATAAGATCAGCTTCCCTAAGTTATCACTGTATGGCAGGTTATAATTTGCAGAGCTGTCAAAATCTACTTTTGTATGAAGGAATAACATACCATTTTATCCAACTGAGCTAACAATATTCATAGCTTTATTCTGATAAGAATAACCTATGTAGACATGATCAACAAAATATTTTGCACAGATCATCTTAAAGCTAGCTGAAGTGCCCACCCCTGTGTATGTAGAAGATTGGAATTAGCTAATGCTCCGAATTATTACCCCTGAAATTTCGATGCATCTATTCTACAACAGTCATATGTTTAATACACAAAGAAGCCATAAGGTAGATATAGAGAAGCAATCAAAGTCTTTCACATATAAGAATGAATGACCGGATTTTACTTCTTGCCAGTGGCCATGTCGGAGGTCCACAGTTACATTCTGGCTAAAGAGAGATTCATAGGTTTCATTTAATAAACGCAAAAAGGAGGAGATGCTGGTGGCCAACAGTAGGTGGCAGTTGAGTTCTGGGAGATCAGCCCACCAGGTAACAAAGCACTGATGGATAAATCTCAGATAGGCAAGGACCCTGGGAGTCTTTGGCTCCAGAATGTATCTTGTCACTGCTGTGACTTTACATGTTTGCCACTGCTGTTTTTTCTCTGGTATCTGGCACGATGTAAATGGTTGTGTGTGTGTCGGGGGGGAATCCCCACTGCCTTTAATGTAGTGTGATTATCTCATGAAAATATCCCTTTCTACTAGGGATTTTTATTTGTGGATTATTAAGAAGATGACTTCCTCTTATGATGCGCTGTTTAACTGGAATAATGATTTTACACAATAGTGTTAGCTCAAATAAAATTTTGATGATTGTGGTTTTTTAATAAATAAAGTAAGGTATTGTGATAGAGATTAATTTAGTGGGAAAATTAAAGTAGGCAAAAGCAGGATATGTTTGTTGTTGGCCCTGCCCTGATAAAGCAGGGGCTGCAGAGGAGAGATAATAAGAATAAGGAAGTGTCACACAGCTAGGACTTATGGGCTTCTCTAGAGGAAGAATATAGACTGTGGCTTAGGTTAATGATTAAAGAAAACAACTGAGTCCCAGAAGTTATAGTAGCCAAGTTCTTTTCATCTTATTGTTGGGAGATGTATTCACGGGTTTTGGTGTGCATCATCGCTAAAACAAAGCTTTCAATAATGACTTAAGGTTAGGTTAAGATGTTTTTGCTAAAGGCCTTGAGGTGGAAAATGTTGGGAAACAATTTAAAGCTTAGAAAGGCACACTTCCAAAAGTTGAGTGTGGGACTCATTGGATTCTGGAAACAAAACAATGGCCACTGGCTATTGCTGGCTGATGTACTTTTCTTGCTAGGATGGGTTCATGATCAAAGGTGATGATTAAGTCCTAGTACCCATTTCTGCACTCAGCTTTGCAATATAAAAAACTGTTGATGAGTGGGTATGCACCCTAAGGATTTAGAGTAGAGCTGACTGATTGTTTTTGTATATATATAAAAGTTTAGATTTGTGATTATTTCAAGATTTTTTTAAATAAGATTACCTTTTAAGATAAATAATAAAGAAATTGATCCTTTCCTTGTAACCAAAAAAATACAGTCTGCCAGTAAAAGAACTGGATGAGAAAAATACCTTGCTTGCTTACAACTTGTTAATCTCTAACAATTTTCTTGGACATGAATGCATGTACGTGGGTTCTTGGAGATAATTATTTTTTGCCTATAATATGTAAAATGTTTAATCATGTAAGGAACATGGAAACACTCTGTTTTTTACTTGTATTCATGATTTACATTTAATGATTACATTGTAATCATTTACTTAAAAAATGGAATGTAACCACATTGTAATTTTTATATTGCCTGGAAGATTTTGCTAGAGTATATAAACTGTAAGGGAACAATTAAGGATATACAGAAGGGATACATCTGGATAGAGATAAGAAAAGAAATAAAGAGATGAGAGAGAGAGATGATAGAAAGACCATGTAGGTGTGTGTGTGTGTGTGTGTGTGTGTGTGTGTGTGTGTGTGTGTGTGTTCCCCTTTTTGCCGGCCACAGAGAGTTAAGTTTCACCCCACTGGCCAGCCCCAGGGAATTAAGTTTTACTTCCTCAGATAGAAAAGTCAAATTGAGTTATTAGTTCCCTGATTCTGTGGCTCCCCCTCAACTCCTGAGCTGCTGAAGGCTGGTCCTCACAGCAGCAAATTTGTCTCGGTCTACCTGAGACTTGGGTGATTTATGGTGAACATAATTTTGTTTTTAAAGTTCTGATAGTTAATATGTCAAAGATTAAGAATGGGCATCTGACATGGGCCTTCCTTCCTATACCATCCCATGGATAAAGGAGGAAGGGCCAAGACTGACAGACATAAAAAAAAAAGGTGAAAAACATCTCTTTATAGAGAACATGCTCCCATGTTGGCAGCAGCAAGGTAATAGCATTACAGTGACAATGAAATTTTATCTTAAAATTTAATTATTAACTTAAACAAAATATTAATTAAATTTGTTTGTGACACCCAAGCCATGCCACAGTATAGTAGCATGAGGTTCTGCCCACATTTTAAAACCATCTGTTACAGTGATAACTAACAGGCAATGTGGTGTTGTGTTCTGCTGTCTTATTTTATGTAATTCTACCATTTTTCCACAGCTCTGTAAAATACAGGAAGTCTCAAGAGCCTTCACTTCACTGACAATCTCACAATACCCTTAACAACTGGGCCAAGGATTCCTCTCCAAATCAGAAGATCCAATTTTCCCAAGGGTTGTCTGGGACAGACAGGAAATTGTTATTAACCTAATGACTCACATGCTGAATCACGAAACAAGAACCATTTGGGAAAAGGTCACCCCTCTTTGGCTGCAACTGCAGAATGTGTTTCCAGTTAAGTAGACACCCTGAGGCCCGAGTGAGAAGAAGCCAAGACTGACCAGCAGCATCCTAGCAGCATCACTGAGGCTTGCGTTATGATGGCTCACAACTCAAGCATCCCTACACTGTTCAGATTTTACATCTTTAAAATTCCCAAGGAACTGTCCCCTGGGAAAAACCAGACAGAAACTACGATACTTCCTAGGTACCAGGAACCCAGATTATGATGTAGATTTCTCCGCAAAAGATGTCATTTCAGGCCTCTCAGGGGATTCACAGCCAGTTATTTCATTTCTTTTATTCTTCCTAAGAATTCACACATGGTTTCTTACTGCCCTACAGTATTTATTTGCATTATGATTGAAATATTCTGATGTCTAGAGTGATAAATCTAACTGTAGCTCAATGAAAGGTAAAATCTGGAAGATTAAGTTAAAGAATGAATGTGTTTTTCATCCAGATATGCTGCCCTAAGATACAGTAAGTGTTCAGCATCTTTCATTTTGAACATATCCACTAAGGATTCTGAGACTTTATCTGCCACGGCATTATTCCATCATCCATTTATTTTCCATTATTCATATATTCTCAATTGCAGAACACCTATATATTGAATATCTATCATGTGCACATATGCAAAGATATATGATGAACCAACAGACTTTGTTTTTGACCTCACAGAACTGTGTCTCGGGTCCTGGTCCTCTTACTACTGGTTTTGCGAGAAAGAGCTTCCTTCACTTGTTGAGTATGAGAAGGGGGCTGGTGGAGCAGAGATCTAATTGAATTGAGGATCTTTATTATTCTCTACATCTTCCTGGTTGCCCACTGGACTAGAACTAGCTTTCAAGGAGTCAATGTTCCCTTGACTGTAGACATCTCAAATACAGAGGTTATCTCTGCAATTTTTCCTGTAGTTATTGCTTGTTTCCTTTAATGCTATCAAGTGCTCTACAAGTTAGGTGCATGCCCTACCAGGATGCTATTATCCACACCCCACTAGCTGTTAAATTATATAGTAAATTACATATACAACTCTAGGAGTAAGAAAGGAGATGGAGCCACTTGCTCCTAGCAATAACCTTTGTATTCTCTGCTCAATTGACATCCCAGGCTAGGATTCTTACTGTGGCTTAGAGTTCTGTCCCCTACAAACTGAACAGTTTGGATACATTCTAATTTAATCACTGACATTGAGGTTCAATCATAGTTTTCATTTAAAGTTACACATTTTAGAAAGCCCAATTATTTCAGGTATATGGCAGGTAACTCACACACAGTTACCTTTGAGCCCCAAAGGGTAAATCTAATGATTCTTTTTGTCAATGTCTTTACACTCAATTAAACTGGTATTCTTGACATTTTAAGTGTGAGTGTCTACTAGGCTGATAAAGAAAGATTCATGAGGTATCCACATTTAGATTCAGCTGTTGTTGGAAGAGGGAAAGGGGGGAGGGGCAAACCAGTCTTTTTTCTTTCTCTCTCTCTCCACAGAGCAGAGACCTTACAATGCACCACAGTGTGTGAACAGAGCTGTGTGCTGTGATACCATTTAGCAAGAATAGATGACTTGTGCTCCCCAGACTTAACAGGCCACTGAGCAGCATCAAACTGCAGATGGACTGCTCTGAGGCTGCCATGCACTAAAAAAGGATGAAAAATAAAATTGTCTGTGGCTATTGTAGACATATTTACCCCTTGTTTAGGGATCCCCATGGCAACAACAACAACAAAAAGCTGTTCCTGCCAGTAGAGGTAGGAAGTCTTCACTACAAGAGGATGTGATAATGCCCCAGTACCTGAACCTTATCTGCATGCAACCACCCCCTCTAGTGATAGTTTAGGGAATGGCCGGGCTTTCCCTGTCCTTTGGCAACAAGCTTCTCATTGCCATATGTTATGTCTCTTAACTCTAAAAGCATAATATTGTTATATTAAATTAGCATGACTTATTTTTAAGACACTTCTAAAACTTCGTTGTTATGGGTCATTTGGTTCTTGCTTTCTGAGCACTCCCTCTTTTTCTCTCTCCCTCTGTTATTCCTTTTTGCAGAGAGGATCCTACAGTATTAGTGATCTCTCTGAATGCCATTGTTTCTCTGCTTTCCTCAGCTCTCTCACCCAATGACAATTTCTAAGCTCATATACAAACCTCTCAGTCTTCAGGGTAGGACCTACTACGTGAAAGTGTTCATGGGAGGGGCAAAATACAGTTAAAAGGATATGTATCTTCACACCACATTCTCTCATAAGCTTGCAGACTTTACAAAGAACCCTAACCTTCCCAGAAGTCACAACTCAGAACTCAGCCACTCAACTACTCCATCTTATGAGATTTTAAAACTGTTTCTTGATATTCCTGCTTTCTTTGAGTGGCATTAAATGCCTTATATTACTATTCTTTGTATGTGAATTTGTGAACTGTTTTCAATTTTGAGTTCCTTGGGAACAAAGAGCTTTTGAATACTCTATTTAGTTGTAATTGTCCAGTTGATGGGATTTTATTTGATTTATTTTTACAAGTATTCTTTTGGGATAAAAATTTCAAAGAGAGCTATTAGACAATGGGAAACCTGAGTTTCTTGTGCTATACAGATTCCTGGAGAACTGGTTCAGGAAGACATAATGATATGAGACACTAACAATGAGGAAGAAAGAAAGAAAATTTTGTCTCCATCAAAGGAACAATGTCATGATAGTACATTCTAACAAATTCTCTAGATCATAGATTTTTTTTTTTTTGGTTTTTCGAGACAGGGTTTTTCTGTGTAGCTTTGCGCCTTTCCTGGAGCTCACTTGGTAGCCCAGGCTGGCCTCGAACTCACAGAGATCCGCCTGCCTCTGCCTCCCAAGTGCTAGATCATAGATTCTTACTACACCCTCATAATAGTAGAGGTAGTCTATAGTTTGCAGAAACCTGAGCCTCAAAACTAATTTAAAAATATCAGTGTTACAACTTTACCCACATGTCCACCCATACACAGTACATAAATAAATGCTCTATCATTTTTTTAGAAATTAAGGAATGTAAAATAAGGAAATATCATGAAAGAAATTGGGTATGACAATCACCACAAGTTTGGAGTCACTTAATTATGCACATGAGGATTCAAAATGTTAGAGAACAGTATTTTGCTTTAAAAAGCATAGTAAAGCAAAACTAGACCTCAACTATGACTTGATCATACTGACTTGCTATTTCATCTTAAATGAAAGACGTACTTCTGTAGTCATTGGTCTCAAAGAGGACATTTGGAAAATTTCAGCTTTGGTAATCCCCTCAATGTTTGAGTTCAGAAAACTTTCCATGGCGTGGAGATTCTGGTTTCTGTATCTTTCTTCTTCTTCTTCCTCTTCTTCATGTCTTTCCCCACAACTCTTGGCTTTTAGTGTCACTTACAGACATTTTTTTCTGCAGGGTTACCCCCTTTTCCGTAGTAGCAGCAAACTTGACAGAGTCCTTTTGACATGTGAAATTACTTGAATCCTGTCTCTAATAATGATTATATAGATCTTGAGAAAGAGATTTCATCTTCTGATTCCAGGATTTTTAGTATTTCTACTTAGCATTTCTTAGTGAGATTTCATAGATATATACATTTTAACGTATTAAATATATCTTAATATAGTAACACATAGAAGTTTTGAATATAGGATATAAAGCTCCAAACATAGTGCCTGGTGTGTAGGACATGTCTAGAAAATACTAATTCACATACAAAGAATAGTAGTAGAAGGCATTTAATGCCACTCAAAGCAAGCAGGAATATCAAGAAACAGTTTTAAAATCTCATAAGATGGAGTAGTTGAGTGGCTGAGTCCTGAGTTGTGACTTCTGGGAAGGTTAGGGTTCTTTGTAAAGTCTGCAAGCTTATGAGAGAATGTGGTGTGAAGATACATATCCTTTTAACTGTATTTTGCCCCTCCCATGAACACTTTCACGTAGTAGGTCCTACCCTGAAGACTGAGAGGTTTGTATATGAGCTTAGAAATTGTCATTGGGTGAGAGAGCTGAGGAAAGCAGAGAAACAATGGCATGCAGAGATCATTTGGCATATTAATTTACTCTCCTGTCTGGTTATAATCACCCACTAATTCAAAGGCATTTAAGAATGTGGACAAGTGACCTGACAGTGTGGAAGACTTCAAGCAATTCTGAGAGGAGTGTAGCCCAGATGACATGTAAGTAAAAGCGAGTCAACAGACAGCCACTGTCTCTGTGTCTGTTGCTTACAATTCAACTCTGACTATCAGCAGAGTGTGTTGCATGGAGCACTTTTACCCATAATTCCACTCTCTTCTTTGACTGAAGAAACACACAGGCTGCCACCTACACAAAGTTCATGGCTTTCCTCCCAATCCACCATGATTAGCTAATAAATTAGCAAAATGATTTTTAATGGCTCTTATGGGAGATTTATGTTTATAAATGTCAGGGAAATTTGTAGGCTGTAAGTGAAACATTCTCTTTGGCAGGGGGAAATAGTTAATTCCAAAGAAAACTCATATACTCCATATTGTCTTTTATTCTTCGAGAAAATGTAAAGTCCTCTTTATTACAATTTGCGGACTAATTTTTATCTGTGTAGAGATTGCCAGTATTTAAGGATTCTCGATAAGTATGTCTTTACAACAAAAACAATTATCAGAAGCTTTAGAGCCAAACGCAACTTGTTTATTACTAATGAAATCTGTTGGAAAATGTAAGAAATAGAATCTTATAAAATAGCAAATATCATGAAAATACAATCTAGATAATCAGCATATGAGAAGAGAAACCGGTTACTGATTAAACTGATTACGATCAATCAATAAAATTTCCCCCTTAACTTCTTCAACTGATGCCCATTGCTTCAGATCTTCTACTCCACTACTGCTTCTTGTCATGGTTCAGAAAGCATATTTAACAAGGACACAGGAGCAGTGATGCAGTTAACTCAAGCAAAGTCCTCCATTCTAGCATTTTAATCCTTGCTCTGACATTCAATTTTAAGGTGACCTCTGGCTTTTTTTTTTTTGTAGGAGGATTATGATGTTGACGTAGTTTTGAAAAATCTTCTAATTATTCTTAAAAGTACTTTGAAACTATAGAGAAGAGAGGCACTTGGGTATAACAAACTTGATTCTCACTATTCCTCAAGGTTGTCATTTGTCAATAACCCATATTAGATCAATAACCAGATAAATACAAAAATATTGTGTCAGGTTACTTATACATGCTTACCAACGAATTCAATATTTCTGAATATCTTTTAAGTACAAGCTTTGTTAAATAAAGGGCAAAGCATAGCAACTCATCTATATATACCTAAAAATGGCATCTGTCTTGTAAAAATGACTTTAATTTATCATGATGGAATATCACATAAATGAAATTATCAGGATACAAACAATCTACAAGAAAAATCTGAATAAAGCATACATTGCTGAAACAGTATTGGAAAGAACTGAGTTTTTTGTAGTTAATAAAATTTTTGCCAGAAAGTGGTGATGGAAAAAGAAAAGCAGCACAGGAGGAGAAGGGATGCTTACTGGTCTTCCCATGCAGAGGAGGATAGATTGGAAGAAACTGTCAAGAAAGAAGGCCATGACCAAAATTACAGATGTACTTGGAACTGTAGCAGACTGAGAATGTTCAGGACAAGCAAGACTTAGGTCACAAAGGACCTTGCAAGGATGAGTCCTTTAGAAGACAGGCTGTAAATTGAGACAAGTGGAGAGAACAGAATTGGTGGAGAGTCAAACAGCAGGAGATCCACAAACAGTACAGCAAAGAGAGGGGCAAATAGCAAGACAACACACACACTGATTCAGGAGACCAAAACAGACTTTGGAAATACACAGTAGTAGAAGTCCTCACTGAGAAGTTTTCCCATGAAGAGTTCTTCTACTGAAAATGATGCTAAAATGGGAGTATCCCTGGGTATTTCCCAGAAGTGATACTATTTAAATTTTGATTCTATATTGCATTGGGAAGCAATAACTTCCCAGCCAACTGGCTTCAGGAAAAATACTCTTCAACTAAAAACAACTGTGAATTTTGATCTTGCTCTAACTAGTGTGGGATGGTCTCCATTATTTTTTTAATAAAACATAAAATCAGTAAAGATTAACCAAAAAATGTTTAATCCTTTCATTATCTGCCTATTTGGTTTTAAAAAATGTGAAGTTCAAATCCAAGGATAAAGGATACTGATTTGCTGCACCCAATGAGCTAATGTCTTTGATGGAAGGCAACACAGAAAAAAATGTATACTTCTTCTGTCAGAGAGAGCCAGACCTTTCTTTGCATATTGGATGAAGAGAAAGGAGTTCTGAAATTCTTTGGTACTCTTTTTGTGAGTTTGTTTATGGTTATGTTTGAAAATAGAACCCAAGTTCATACATATGCTAAGGAAGTGCTCTACTATTGTGTTCTATTCCCAGCACAAGCCTGGCCAATTCATGAATAAAGTTCTCTCTCCCATCCTTAGTGATATAATGATACACTATGCTGTTATGTGGCAGAAGAGTAAGTTCACACCTATGGGCCAAATTCCCTTGCTGTAGAAATACCTCAGATACATGCCAAATTCTTCACTCCTATTTCCTATGTTAAGAGGAGGAAAGTCTATATCACCAAAAAAAAGTGAATACTTTCCTTTTTTTTTTGTTTTAAATTTCAACTGTAAGTTATCCCTCTCCAAAGATGTTTAATAACCTGATGTAGTCTAGTTCATCACATACAGAGGAGTAGGCTATTAAAGACTTTGCGGAGTAATAAAGAAGACTTTTTTCATATACAAATAAGGTACACATAACCAATAGAGTGCATGACGTTGCTTACCTGACACAATTCAGTTGAGGCAAAGTGATCAGACAGAGGTCTTAAGCTTAAGTCAATTTATCACGAAGGATGAGCTCCCTTATTGGTTATCCAATACAGTGAAGGCTTAAAACCATATACACACAAACAATAAGTGAACATAGTGGATTGTAGTTATATATATATAATATTCAAGGTATCCATATCTACCTTTTTCCTCTTCTAAATTTAAGGACACTAATTATATTATATGCTTGGTCACTCGGGGTACACTCCCTGTCTTCTGGATAGCGAATTAAATTCCACCTGCATGGATTTCCATTTCCTTCTTATTCACAGGCTGTCTATACTAAGGTAGTGCCTCCCTTGGAGGGGTTATCTTCTGTCTATCACACTCTCACTTCTTCCAGAGTCCATAAAGCCACGCTTAGTATTCTATAACTTCCAGAAGAGTAATAATCTTGCATGCCTTACATAATATGTAATTCTTTACTATGAAATTATTTTACATATGCTTACCAGTACATAGTATATGGTATCATGAAGCCCTGTACCATAAAACTTCAAACAAAATAGTGTAATGCTCCCATACTGAAGAGGCTGTAATGCAGTCTTGAACTGGATGTCCAGTGCCTTGTTAAAATCTAGAAATAACTAGGAACCTACACCCATGAGCCCTAAACAATATTGCTGCCTAAAAATATCTGAACAATGACAACATCAACAGACACACTATCGTTGAAGGAGGAAATGCCACGGCACGTCACCCCTAGACAAAGACCTACAGGCAACCAATAACTGATAAGAGAAGGAGAATTACTTGTCCCTAGGGATGAGCCTCCTTATTTGTCATCATATTCCAAGTGGTCAGCGCTGAAATCATATACATACAAGCAACGCTACTCAGTGGATTGTATTTATACATTATTTATCTATACATGTGTGCACATGCGCACACACACATATGTATATATGTTCTGAAAAACAGAACCAATCTGCTCTTTTGCTCTTATGGTTTATCTACCCAGAGGTGAGCAGAAAATAATCCAGTGACGTTATTTGGGATTGGAAAATAGGAAGTGCTACAAATAATGTCAAATTAAAATAGAGGGGGATGGAAAGACTGGACCACACTAGAGAATAGAGAAGTTTCACTCAGTCAGAGAGACTTCAAGTTGAACTATAAGAGATGGGATGGTACTGAGTAAATAATTTCTTATATAGGTACAAATTAAGATGTGATCCAGGAGTAGAAAATCAGAGTAAACTTCTCACAGCCTCAAAAACATGCTGTGGTGATTTCTGGTTTACATTATAAATTACATTAATATATTTATTGTGTTTGTGTGCCACAGTGGGCATGTGGAAGTCAGAGGAAAACTTGTGGAATTTGGTTCTCTCCTTCCATCATGTGGGCTCTAGGGTAGAACTTAACTTGTCAGGCTTGGTAGCAAGTGACTTTAGAAGCCCTCTGCATCATCATCTGATCAGCCCAGACTTCTAGTTTGCTCGTTTAACAGGTTATTTACTTAATTTCTGCTCTACTATTGGAAAATAAGTATCATAGTAATGCATGCTAGGTACTTGGAACTGGGTAGTTGCATTACACCAGTGAGCAGCTATAAGAACATTGTTGGCTATAACACTGTATTAGCCTATTCAGACCACCATAACTAAGCACCATAAACTGGATAACTTATAAGTAACATAAATTCATTTCTCATAGGTCTAGAACCTTCCATGTCTAAAACCAAATCACCTGCAGATTCACTCAAGTCCTGTTTCTAGGTACATAATCACTTTGTTACTGTGGCATCCATGGTGGAGTGGATACAGCAGTGTTTGGAAGCCTCTGTCATCAAGTCCTGAACCCATTCAGAAAAACTCACCACAATCTACCCACATCCCAGTGACCCCGCATCCAAACAACATCACATGGAGCCAGACTCCCTTTCTAACATATAAATTTAAGAATTCAGGAAGCATGGGGAATAGGATTGCCCATTCTGCAGAAATCATAGTGTCTTCCTTACAGAGACACTTAGAAGAAATTTATCTGACATTTCAGTTCTCGGTGTCAAGGCCAATGGATGTCTCTTTAGCAATCAGCACATTTGCTGTGTTTTGACGGAACTGTTTTCTGAGCATGCACCCTGTGCAGTTTCCAGGACCTCCCCCAAAGAAAGGATTCAGGCTTGTGATTTAATGTTCATCACTCACTGTTTTGAAATTATGAGGAAAAAGTGAATCTTTAAAATTGTATGATTACATTTTACCGGCTAGTTTTTGTGGTCTTGGTACATCATCCTGGATAACCTAGAACTTGCCATATATCTCTCATGTATATCAGGGTGGTCTCAAATTTGCAGCAATCCTCTTTCCTCTGCCTCCCAAGTGTTAGATTATAGGCATGAATTACCATACCCAGATTAAATTTGTATTTTTAAGTGAAAAACAGTGGTGCATGCCTGGATGCTTAGACCCACAGCTCACATCTCCCTCTCCTTTCTCCCTGGAATAAATCCCTGGCTTCTGCTCTTTTTATGTTCTGTTGCTCTGTCTATAGCCAATCATTTTCTTACCACCCCACCCAGACACTGATAACGACTCTTGCTCCTTTGCACTGTCTGTCCTCTGCTTTCCAGGCCAATGATCTTTCCAAACCCAGGGAGTGTTTGCACATAGATATAAACTACAGGGAGGATCCAGGTCTGGCAGTTATGAACCCTGTGGTGAAGCACAGCAGTGGTGGCCTCTGCCTTGGCTGGCAGTGCTTGTGGGTTCTGGAAGGCAAGCCTCCTGCTTAATTCCAGCCCAGGATTTGCAATTCTGTGAAGGCTGTAGTATGGAGCTTGAGAAGGATGGACCTGCTTCCTGTCCCTGTAGTGAACACAAAGTGCATGTCTGAAAACACACAGCAAGAGGAGAGCCAGTCAGCCAGTCAGGGCTGAGGCTAACAGTTCGTTCCTGAGAGTCTGTATTCATCCAGCCAGCATCCCCTGCCCCAGGGAGTGTACTATTAAATAACAAATAAAAAGCACCATGACAGGTCCCGAGTGAGAGCATGGAAGAAAGGGAAAAGTTTCATGTTTTATTACATGGAGTGGCATTTTTCCAGCTTTTTGAATAAAGGACCCCACATTTTCATTTTGCACTGAGGCCAGCAAATTATATGGCTAGCCCTGCCTATAAATCACACACTAAATCATATTTTACTCATTATTCTGGCTGTTGGGAAAAACAGAACAAAACTTACAGCCCACCTTGAGCAAAATTTCAAAGAATCCATGGTACAAAGTTTGAGTAATGAAATAACCTTACACCTGTCTTTTGAATTTATTTCTCTTGATTTTAGTTCTCTTCATTATTTCTTCATGAATCTCTGTAGAGGGGAAGTTTTATTTCACATTTATCTCTGGAAAACATAAGCCTTTTGCATAGTCATCCATAAGAACAGATATTTATAATAAACATAGAAAATACAATAATTATGCACCTGTAGTATTTTTAAATTTACTTTTATTAATTTTTTCATATGTTTGATCATATTCTTTCCTCTCCCCCAATTCCTCCAAATCCTCCCTACTTCCCTACTCACCTATCTTCATGTTTTTTCTCTCTTCTCTCTCTCTCTTTCTCTTAAGAAAATGAGAAGAAAAAACACATTTTTTTTTCTTGAATTTACTTAACTTTCTGGGATGATTGTGATCAGGTGGAAGCGCACCATCACTGCAGATGGCACTTCTTTAGTACATCCATGGATGTGACACTCACTGAGGTGTGATTTCTAACTACACAGCCTGGCATGTTCTATAAGAACAGCACAAGTGGCATCTGTCCTATGGTTCAATGCTTCTTCCCAGTATTGTGAAGATGATGTGTAAAAGTAGTCACTGTGTAAACACACCTCCTTGGAATTGCATGGAAATCTCCTTTCTATAAATGAAAACTATGCTGGATTTCCTGGTCATAGCACTATGCCTTTAGAGTAAATTCTATGAAGATATTCAGTACTTACTATAGCTGGTGGCTTCTGGACCCATAATCCTCTGAATGGATACTAACATCAACATTTGGACTTGTCATTAAAATAACTCATCAACAGAAACTTTTTGAACACCTACCACATAACAGGTTTTTTTTTCCTGTGAACTAATGGTGATGTCCAAATATAAAGCTGTCACTCACTCATTCACTATTCATGATGTCTCTCAGTCCTCACAGGAGACAGAGGCAGTTGGCAAGTAAACAAATGTGTAACATAGGTGCAGACCCATACGCAGTAAAGGAAGTAACCAGGACTGGATATTGCAGGCAAATGTTGGAAGAACGTGAAGCTTTCATTACATACAGAGCTCCATGGATGTGATGTATCATAGACATATCACAGAAAAGTCACTCAGAAAAGTTGACACTTTAATCAAATATTTAAGATTCTAGACAGAGTCAATTATCCCATATACTAAAGATAAAGAGTATAAACATAATACATATACATACATATACACACACATACATGGATGTATTCATACACACACATATCCACATACATATATATCATATATACATGCATATGTATATACATACCCATACATATACATACATATATACATATATGTCATATATACCCATACATACATATGTGAGTGTGTGTATATACATCTGTTTGATCATATTCTTTCCTCTCCCACACACACACATATGATTGGAAAATAAAGGGACAAGTTTGGCTGAAGCTAATCAAAGGCTAGTTCATGATACACTGGAAGAACTAGCCAGATTCAGCACGTGCCAGCTCACTGCTCTCACCCTCAGTCAAGGCGCTCCCTCTGGTGGTCACCACACACAAAGATTGTCATCAAAATCACAACCTGCAGAAGACATTTAACACATCAAGGAATTTGCAAGTCAGGTAGGCGAGTTGAAGTGTATCAGGCAAAGGAAGTGCATGGTAGTTGGGCATGGTAGATTGCTACAAAGACTGGGGAGGAATAGAAAGACAGGACTAAGACCAGTTCACGCAGATAAGAAACTCAAAGCCTGGACACTTGATCCAGCTTGCTCTCCCCAGACACACGCTGCAGACAGTACTTTGCTCCCGACAAATAACAGACTGACCACTGTCTATGATGAAACTTGAAAATTAAAAACAGCATTTTCTCTTCTCTACACAGTCATAAATTACCAAGAAATATGGGAACTGAAGCAATGAAGTCTAAATCACCCATGTCAAACACAGGAGACCCCCAAGACTTTTTCCTGTCATCTACATCCAGGGTCCTCTTCTATGAAAGCGTTTCTCTGTCTGACAGCCCTAAATAGTCTGTAAGTGATCCCATCTTCAACACCCTGTGCATAGGGCAGTTATGGGCATTAACTATATTATTGGAATAGTGCTCTATGGAGAATATGCGGCAGAGAATGGAGCATGGAGATGATGGAAGTTATATAAGTCTATTCCTACATTCGAACAGTGGTTTCCTAGAAAAATAAACCTGATTTTTATTGGCAGAAAGATTGTGTAGGGCACATCTTCTGCATGAAAATTTTCATTGCAGGAAGTGGAGGCTTCTGTGGGTTGCAGGGGTAGTTAGCTTTGTGACTGAACCAACATCATCACATCCTTGCCTTAATTTAACCCCATTAACTAGAAGAAAACCATGTGAGAGAGCCTTGGGCTTGGAGATGGGGCAAGGTTCCCTGAATGCCCTTTCTAAGAACTCAAACCTTTCCAAGTTGCAAGGGTCTCAAGAACTCAGCCATGGTTTGATATTAACCAAACTTTCAAATGATTTTGAGGGGAGGAAAGTAGAAAGGAGGAGTATATTTTGGGGTCAGATAAATCAAAGCACATTTGGCCAGACACTGCCCCCCTTCATTTCCCAGCACATGTGAGTTTCCAGGGAAATTGAATCCATGTGTTCCTGATTCATTTACATTTAACTCTTCAAAATGCTTTGTAAGCCCTCCAAGAAGCCTTCAGCATATTGAGCAAGGGGGCTGGGCCATATAAGTCATGTAAGCACCTAACACAGTCAATGAATGGGACTAGGTTTTAAAGACAATGGAGGAAGGTCAAAGGCAAATCTGATCCAACATATCCCCCTTAATTTCCGAGCTCCAACTGCCCACCTTGAATAAGATGTGCATAGAGTAACTATTATTCTGTATGAATTCATTGAGCAGAGAGCCACTATTCTTGACACCTGCCTGTGCATAAACCTACTCCTGGACACTGGGCAAGAGATTTGTGTCTCCCAATAGCCGTCTCCTTCCTCTCCTCTTTTTTTCTTTTCCAAAGTCAGAGAGGTGCCTCGACTAACCCTGCATCTCTGATAAGAATTGACGAGACCCCAGGGAGTGTGGGAAGTCTCTGGCTTCAGCCACTTGGCAGGAGTTCCAGAGAGACTCTGATCTTCCTCCACATGCTGGAAATCCCTAGAAATCCTTTGACAGAGAGGAGGTTCAGAAGGGCAGTCTTCCTGTTCTTATGTCTATTCAAAGAAAAACAGCATAAATATAGGAGACAAAAATGAGAGTGGCCACCACATTGCATCCTTCAACAAAGAAGCACCCTTAGTAAGAACGTTTTTTCATTTGGGGTATAGAAGCATTTCTGTCGAGCCACTTCCCTCCTCCCACACATCTGAATACAGTCATGAAAGGATGCCAGCCATCTTCAAACAGCAAGAACGTTTCAGGAAAAGCTTAAACATCCTTTATCATCTGATAATAGCTAGGGTGCCTAACTCACAAATGAGTCAAGCTTCTGCAAAATAAATAACCAGAATTCGCATAGAGATGCTGTTATTTCTGCCTGTCTTTTCTGATCCTCTGTATCTGCAGTAGAGTCATTAGCCTGGGTACTGGGGAGAATAGCAAACATTTCTGAGATTAGTTAGCCTAATTATTCTAAAGTCTTTAACAGGTCAAACAGTAGTATCAACTCTTGGGGAAATTGTATATTAGCTCATGTGATTTTTTTTCCCCCAATAAGTCAGGAAGACTCTGTTACAGTGTGAGCCTCATGAGGACTCTGTCTATTATAATACTGGCACCTAACCCCATGTAGAAGCTCAAAAGACATTCTAAAGGTTTTAAAGAGTCTGCACTACATGCTGGCAGTGGTGTGTTAAAAACTGCACCCATGGTCCCAAATTAATGGATGAGGCACGAGCTCTTAGAGTCCTCACTTTGTGTATGATGAAGTCGGTGTCTAGTAACATTAAGCTCCCTTAGTCCGGAGGCTGATAAGAGTGGGAGCTTGAGCTTGAAGTTAGGTTGTCTCATTAGATTAACCTCTGTTCTCAGAAAGCTCTGAATGTGAGCTTCACTCTCAATTAGATCACTTCAAGTTAAACCATAGAATTGTCCAACTAACGTCTGTAAGCAGTCACCTCAGTGACGGCAAGCAATTCTTTTTGATCTTCCTTGTATGAAATCCCCTCTGCAGACATCCATCCACAAAACATGCATTAACCATTTGGAGTGCATCAGTACTGATGTAGCTAAACACATGCATGTACTGCACAGTGAATCATTTGTCTAAACGTTGATCTAATATTCTACTCCATAAATAACCAATGACTATAAAGTCAGAGATCCATGATGGGCAAGTACAGCCTTCTCTCTTGTGATTTTTAACTTGTTCTCCCTCTTACAAAACAGTTCTTTGCAGAGTCATGTAAGGTTCCAGTTTCTTTATGTGTGGGCAATGAAACAAATCATAGCAAGCATGGGACTTTAGGAGAACTTAGGAGGTGGTACAATCCTTAGTAAATGTGGCAACTCAAGAACATCTAATTTCTAGGACACACACCCACAAAGCATATATACATGTGTATGTATTTACATGTGAATATATGTTTGCATTCACAAGCATAATTATTCATACTTGAATATTCTCAGTGTGCAAACGTTTTTATACTAAACTGCAAATCACAGCACAAATATTATTTGTTGAAGTAACAAAGAAATAAGCCATTAGTGAAGCTGGCTGGATTGACTCTCATATCTGTTCTTTCTTGGTTTTCTGAGCTTTATAGTGTGGGCCAAGATGATTCTTTTATTGTGAATTAATTTGAGGAGTAGAGACAGGACCACCAGGCAGGAAACCCGTGAAGAACTAAGAGGAGAACTGTCATCTTTTCAGGCATGTAAGAACACTGTGGGTTGATCAACCTGACAAGATAATCAAGGGAGCAGAGACATGGGCTGGAAAAATCTATATAGCACTTTCCAGCTGAGATTCTTATCTCAAAGTAGAGACATTTCAAAAGGCAGTCAGTGCACAGAGATCTGAGCTGCTCTCTTGCAGATCTTCCCAGTCTCTCCTGTGTGCAAGAATCAGCATGGGAGTTCATGACAATACAGATGCTGCTGGAGCCAGGGATGCTGCACCATGTCTCACTGGTTGCTGGTGATCCTGGCATGGACCAGAAAGAATTATGTAATACCAATGTAAGCTTTCAGTCTCAAGAATTGGGGCCTTATAAGGTCAAAAGACACACACACACACACACACACACACACACACACACACACACACACACACGAACGCACACGAATGCAAACACACACACACAAAATAGCTCATGGAGTCTGCTTTGTGTTGGCAGCTCATGGGCATGAGGCCTATCCTGGAATGTAGTTGATATACCCAGTGACTCTCTTGGAGAAAACTGATTTATGAAGTTGGGTGAGTAGAGAGGTGAGGAAGATCTGGGAAGAGTTGAGGAAGTGAGAAGAAATGATTAAAATGTATTTCATGTAAAAAAAATTTAAATCATTTTTAAAAGAATTAGGGCCCAGATTCTGAATTTCTGTGTATGGCTTAGAAGTACTTCTCGGTCGCTGACTGTGTGCTCTTGGGCAAAGTATTCTGCATATTCCACATGTAAAAGCAAAAGAAAACAAACACATGCTTCAGAGACTTTTCTTCCTTTTTTTTACATTACATTTTTTTACTTTATTTAAATTTTTTTATTCATTTTACATACCAACTCCAGATCTTCCTCTTATCCCTCATCTTGCTTACCTCCCAGCCTCCCCCCAGGATCCACCCTCCATTCCTTCTTCCAAAAGGGTAAGGCCTCCCACAGGGAGTCAGTAAGACCTATATGAAAAGAACTTGAAGTCCTTGAAAAAAAGAAATGGAAGAATATATCAAAAAATGGAACAATTTCCCATGCTCGTGGACAGATAGAACCAACATAATAAAAAATGGCAATCTTACCAAAAGCAATCTACAAATTCAGTGCAATCCTCATCAAATCCCAACACAATTCTTCACAGACTTTAAAATAACAATACTCAGGCTCATATGGCAAAACAAAAAATCTAGGATAGCTAAAACAATATTGTACAACAAAGCAACCTCTATTATAGAGGTATAGTAATAAAAACAGTTTGGTATTGGCATAAAAAACCAACATGTGGACCAATGTAATCAAATTACAGACCCTGATATTAATCCACACACCTATGAACATCTGATTTTTGACAAAGAAGCTAAAACTGTACAATGCGAAAAGAAAGCATCTTCAACAAATGGTGCTAGCATACCTGGGTGTCAACATGTAGAAGATTGCAAATAGATCCATATCTATCACCATGAACAATACTCAAGTCCACGTGGATCAAAGACCTCAACATGAATCCAGGTACACTGAACCTGATAAAAAGGGAAAGTAGGAAGTAGCCTAGAAACCATTGGTACAGGAGACTACTTCTTAAATATAACATCAGTAGCACAGACACTGAGAGGTTTTTTTTTTTAAACACTTTCTTTCTTGTGAGCACATACAGTTGCATTGTGCCTTATACAGAACTTTTTACAGTTCTAGTCACAGAGAACATTGCCTTATGAATGTGTTTAAAGTATTCAAAAGGTTGCTTTTAAAGTATTTTGGAAATCACACCCTCTTTTGAGAGTAATTAAATGTATGAGACACATTTCCATTGCTTTGTGTAAAAGTCATTGCTAATTGACAAATGCGCTTAGTAGATGCCCTTACATTATCATAACTTTGGATATCAAGATATTCTCCAATTCTGTTTTAGTATTTTAGAAGTATTTTCTTATAGCCATTTTCTTTTCTTATTCAAGTCTGTATGTTGACTTAACTATAAAGGTTTTCAGAGCTTTGCTGGGATGTTTCACTAACGTCACAGTTTGACATTTTGATCATAACACAATTGTTAGTAGGTCTAAACAATAGATTTATTAGTATTTTATTAAACTCTACCCCATGTACTATCTTTTGTTACTGAGATTTAATGACCAAACATCAAAGGAAAACGAAAAAAGAAGAAAAGAGAAAAATATTATCAACCAAGGAGGTTAGATGCGATGCTTTCCTTTTTTATTTTAATTTGATATTTTTATGCAAGAGTAGTGTATTTATATCATTTCTACCCTTCTTTCTCTACAGCCAGCTTCCCCATGCCCCTTTTCCCCCCTCAAATGCATGACCACTTCTTTACACACACACACACACACACACCCCTAAACATGGAGCCTACTGAGTCCACTTAGTGTTCCTCATAATAAGGCTGACCACTTGGGATTGTTTAACCTACCAGGGAGTTTGTCCCTGGAGAAAACTGATCCTCCTTCCCTCAGCACACATTGATTGCCTGTAGCTGTTTTTCTCAGTGTGGAACCTTGTGAAATTTCCCCTACTTGTGTTGACAAGTCAACTGGTTTTGTCATTATGCATGTCTTATTTAAGTAACCATATTATTAAGATGTTGTGAGTGAGGTCTCCATGTCATGTCTAGAAGACACTATTTCCCAACAGACATCCTGGGCCTCTGGCTCTTAGAATTTTTCCATCCACTTCTCCATACTTGGGTGTAGGGGTTGCACTGGAGGTATAGCAATTGAGGCTAGGCACCCAAAACGCACTTCGACCCTTATGGATCTCTGAAAAAAAAAAAAAAAAACTCCATCTTCCACAAAAAGGAAGGTTCTTGGATGAGGCTAAGAGCTACACTTACCTGTAGGTATGAGAGTAAGTACTTAGAATACTGTTTGAAATTATCTTGCTTTAGGAAAATGGCAGTCAGTTTTCCTTTAGGGTCCATGACTTCTCAAGCCATAAGTAGTTGGCTAGATCTATAGTACCAGGCATGAACTTCCACCTATTGAGTATAATTTCTGACTTTGGTTTTAAATGGGCAATTCTCATGGGTGTCATCACTCTGATTGACAAACGAGGACACTGAGGCAAAGGTAGACAATATTATCTGCTCTGTGGACAACACTTTGAGAAAGTATTGAGAGGTCTTTTCAGCAAGGAAATCAGCTCTAATAGGGAATGTGAACATTAATTTGGAAGAATTTTTATGTAACACAAAATTTCAGAGCACAGAGGGATGCTATCCTTTGGATTGGTAAATAAACTTAAAACATTTTAAAACTTTTGAGGCCTGAAAAAATGGTTCAATGGTTAGAAGTGTTTATTGTTATTGTTGAGGACCAGGATTCATTTCCCAGTCCCCACATAGTGGCTCACAACAATCTGCAAATCAAGTTATAGGGCATCTAAACCTTTCTTTTGGCTTCTGTGGGCACTGTACACATGCGGTACACAGCTATACATACAGGCAACCACTCATATAAATAAAAATAATAAATATTTAAAAAATAAAGTTAAAATGAAAAAAAATTACACACACACACACACACACACACACACACTGGTTTTTAGATACAGGGTTTCTCTGTGTAGCCTTGGTGGTCCTGGAACTCACAGAGATTTGCCTGCCTCTGTCTCTTGAGTGCTGGGATTAAAGGTGTGCATCACCACCATCCAGCAAAAGATAAGTTTTGAGAATAATTTAAAATCATTAATGTGGAGATAATGACATGTAAATTTTATTTTTGTATATTCCTCTTCCCTTTTTTCCTTCTTCTCTCCTCCTCATTATTATTATTGCTAATTATTATTATAAGAAATATAAATTGTATTAAATGTACACATTTCAAACTCCTACCTGGCATCCTTATTTTTCATTCACCACAGGTAGGTAGGCAATGGGCTCTGGATTTATGGATGATACATGTAATTTCTAAAAAGCAATGATCTTGTAACTAAGATTTTCTTTTATTTTTGTCATATCCTTTGTTAGAAAAGAAGGAAAGGAAAGCATGTGGCAAAGTGCTGAAACACAGCCTGGATCCGGGGGACCTCTGAAGAACTCAGGCTGCTCTGCTCTTTCTTCCAGCTGCTCTTTCCTGACACTCTGGTGCAATAAACCACCATGGTCAGCATTCTTCTCATTCCCTAAGTATAGCTTCCATGAAACTGCCCAGTCTCTACCTCATTTCCATTTCAAGTCAGCCTTCTGTTGAATCCTTTCTATTGTTTGATCATGGTTTTTGCTCAATGCTCTGTCCTGTCACGAGGTGTGGTCAGTTTCTTGAAACTATTGAAATTGGTTCCTCCACCGACCCACTTTTCTTAATCTCACATTGTCTTTGTTCTTACAATTGTGTATTCCACTCTTTATGCAAATATTTCACCTGAAGCTGGGTATCATTTTGAAAAGTTGCTAGCAAGGTTGCTGTTATGTATCGATTTCTGTTCTCCTTCAGTTTCTTAACTTCTTAAGTTTTGCCCTTGATCTAATATCACTCTTGAGTCCAATATTACAGTCAGTTCTGTACTATCACATTTGAACTCCAGCTATGACACCTTCACAACTGATGGAAGTTCTTAGGCCTTGTCTCACCTTACCTAACTCACAACCTGAAGACATCATGAACGGTCAAGTGCCTACATTCCAGAGTCATGATTGGGATCAAATATGCAAATTTAAGTTTTTAGGACAGTTACTTGGCACATACTAAACACACAATAAATACTGATGGTTTCTCTCATTATCTTCATCCAAGGTTCATGAATAGGTCACTGCAGCTAATAATTCACAGTGTTTCATCTGGACTAAGAAATCTGGGCTCCACATCTGTTTTCCGTATGTTCCTGCCTTACCTTCAAATTTTCCCTCTGCCCACATCTATGAGACTGTTCATAATAACTGAGGCTTATAATTATTGACATATTCATATAGATTTGCACAACTTAAATGTTAGGCTCTTTCATTTTATTCATGCATTGCAAGTTCAGATTTTCTTTCAAGTGATTGTGTACTGAGAACATGTTACCCCCATAAGAGGTAGAGACAATTTAAGATCTGGGATATGAAAGTACATGTGTGGTGGGCCAAATACAGACATGGCAAAGTTTGTCTCAAATGCTTATCCCTAAAAGGGTACAGGCTGGACCCTTGTGGAAAGTCAGATATACAGATGAGGTGATTTTAGTATCCACTGGCAATGAAAATGTTGATGGCATAGATAAGTTCACAGGTTCTCTATTTTGGTCTTTATATATCCTTTAAAGTGAGATTTTGGTGGTAGTGAAGAAAATAAGGAAAGTAAGAATATGTGAAAATCCATAAGCATGGGTTGGTTTAAAACAGAGAAGCAATCATATAGCTTTTTATCTGACCATATTCCAGACATGACTCAACAAATTATTTTGCACAGGAGATGTCTGAGAACAATGTATACAAAGCCAGAAACATTTCATCCATCCTCCTCCTAAATGCTGGGAGTTCAGGCTGCCCAGTCCAGGCGAAGATACAGTATCGTAGGTTATCAGAGTAGAAAGCTGAGGCTGAACAAAGATCAACCCATGAGCATCAGAGACAGACTGAGTCCAGACATGTCTGAAGCCAGACTTCAGGACTTTCCAGCTACAACACAAGGGCGAATGATAGAAGGCGAGTCATCTGGTATGGGAACAGGAAGAACGACTAATTGAGAAAATGGGCATGCAAGAGGTAAGTGTGTCTGATGAGCTCATCATCTTGGCATTTCTCTGATATTTATAGGGGCCAGCCTGAGCATCAGTTTTCAGCAAACAAAATTAAAAAGTAGAACATGTTTTAAAAGGATTCACTGTATATGAGTTCCCTTTGCAAGGTTGGAATGTTGAAAGGGCAATTTTATCCAAAACATATCTATCTACTTTATATTTATCTATATTTTGCTATACAATATTGGCTACACATGCTCTGTATATATTGTGATTTTTGTACATATCATCCTGTGTTACTCAACAAAGTGTTAGCCAATACAAAATGCTGAAGATTATGTACTTAGTACCAAAGCAGAAGCGGGGAGCAGGGACGAGAAATGTTTCTTGACCTAATTATTGCAACTAACATTCACTGGCAATAATGACTATATAATGATACTGCAAACAGAATAATGGAAGGAGGAAGATATGAGGGAGTGAGGGTAATAAACTAGAGAAAGGTGACATTGGACATTAACGGAAACGAATATAGATGGAATTATCAAATTGTTCTGACAAATGCCAGAAATATAAAATCATACCTCTACTCACGTATTCTGTGGATTACACATTTGTCTGACTCCAATGTGCAAGTTTTTGTGAAGCACATTGCCTTCTACTGTAGTAAAGAACCTAATTAGCACGTGATAGAGAAGTTTAATGGAATTAGATTGCAACCCTGGAAGGACCAACGTACCATGGGCTACACTGCATTCAAAGATGTAGTTTGCTTTCATGTGTACTCTAAGAGAGCTATCCAGTATTAGCGAAGTCATTTGTACTCCACTTAGCAAACTTTCCATCTTTCAAAGCCTAACAGCTTCATTGAAATATATATATATATATATACATATATATGTAACTATAATTTTATTCAAGTTAAAAATATAAATAAATTGTGAAGCATTTGAATGCTTTGGTATAAATTGTATGAATGAAGACATGTACTTTATGAAATATGCATTAGTGTTTGTTACATTTTTCAAAAATATTTAGAATCTCAGGGAGTGGTAAAAATGAAATAAAATGTCACAGCAAATAAAAAATCCAGTTTAAACCTTGCATATCGTTTATTTCCTACTGTTCCTAGAATTAGATGGCACAAATTTAGTGATAAAGAGCAACCCAGCCCCACAGTGGTGGCACATGCCCTTACCTCATCACTTGGGAGGCAGAGGCAGGTAGATCTCTGTGAGCTTCGGACCACCTTGGTGTACAGAGTGAGTTCCAGGACAGCCAAGGCTACACAGAGAAACCCTGTCTCAAAAATTAAAGAGAAAAAAAAACCCTTGATGTCTGATAGTTCTAGAGGCCATAACTTAAAAATGGGTGTTTGAACTCAATCAGGCTGACTTGTAGCTATAGTTGACTGAGCCTCAAGAGAGAATTCATTCCTAGTGCCTTCCAGTCACTAAAGCTACCCATGTTCCTTGGCTCAGCACCTGCACTCCTCTTTTCTGGCCTCCCTCATTACATCCATATGTCATTGAGTGTCCTCTCTTCCTTCATATAAAAGGCCTCGTGATTCTACCAAGCTTTCGTCGGATTGACCAAGATTATCTCCCATTTCAGGGTGTTTGACTTAGAAATAAAGTGTCTTTTGCTTAAAAGGAAATGCATTTACAAAGCCCAACACAGATACCTTTGGAAAACTGTTCTCTAGTCTATCACAAGTTGTTGTGCTTTGATAAAATCAGTTTTGTTAATTTCACAATCACTCATGTGTCTCTTCCCAAGATCTTCACAGAGATAAACAAAAATTATTTTATTAAATCACATACTGAACACAACCTGGAAGTACAGAATGAGGGACGGAGGGGAAATCAATGAGTATTGGACAGTATTAGCTAGGAAGAATTCACGATTCCCTAAATAATAACTTTTTGTTCCAAGTAGAACAGTCAAAGGCATTGCTCATCTCATACAGAAATCAAAGGGGCGGAGGGAAGGCTCAGAGGGTGTGAGCACTCAATGCACAAGCATGAAGCATGGAGACCTGAACACAAATGCTCAACACTTGTGTAAAAAGACTGAACAAAGGCCTCTTTAACCTCAGCACGGTGAGAGACAGAAACAAGAAGATCACTCAGGTGTATAGGCCACCAGTCTAGCTCAGGCTTTAGTAAGAGACCAGGCCTCAAGGGAGTAAGGCTAAGAGTGACAGAGCAGGACACCTGACCTCAGAACAAAAATGTGCACACTCCACACCCCCCTGTGCACACACACCCACAACACACCAAATGAATGAATAAATAAATGAGTGATAAAATAAAGGAAAATATAAATTTTGGCCTTTTAAAATTGTATAATTTATTTACAGAGACAGCGTAGTACATGAAAATGCTCATGAATGGTCTGACACAATATCCACATTATGAACTGAAATTGTTTGAAAGGAGTGTTTGGAGATGGATAAGAAGAGTTTAGCAAGAGAATAACAGTCATAAGGACTCGCAGACTCATGTGTAGTTTCATGAGTGGAAGATTAGAGTCTGGCTTTGTAGGAAGCAAATGATCATGAAATGATGTTATTTAAAACAAAATTAATCAGAGTCAACACACATAATCAGGAAAGATTTGGTGTAGAGAATTGGCAAACACTGCAACCTAATTAGGGAAGAGGAAACAAACGTGGGCTGTTGTTCAGCTTCAGTGTGTGACCTGTTGAACAGACAGAGACAAATGGAGGGCAAGCTGGGTACTGTCCACAAACACTTGTCTCTCTAGTGAACAGGGCTTCATCATCTGAGAGTCTTCTATTTTAATGTCTGATGATAAATAATATTAGGTGTTGTGTATGTAGATTGTGTAATCACATATTCATTTCAAAGGAAGTATCCATCACCATTGGAGAAGTAAAAATTGATCTTAAACAAATTTGGGGATATAGTGTGGTAAAATATCTCCTTAAAATTTTTTCCAATGATAAAAATCTGAAATGATAATATTGTTGATATGATGGACTAAATAGAGTGTATTATTAAATTAATTTTCTCTATTTATTTTTACATTTTATTGTGGCTAAGAAAACATTTAAATTACTCATGTGAATTGCATCTGTAGTGTAAAATTATACCTAAGCTGGACAATGCTCCTCTGAATTGTAGAAAAGCAAGTGGTCCACATGCTCACAGATAAACACTGGAGAAACCAGAAATGTTAAACACACAAGATCTTCTTAAAAGAAGAGATTTACACCTGTTGAATACCAAGAGGTTGCCCATCAAGAGGCCTGGGAGTGGATCTTGTTTAATAGCCTGGTTGCTATTCTGTAGAGCTAGACTCCCCCTTATCCTGGGCATTGTTTCTCAGTCACTAAAACCCATTCTTGTGGAAGAAATCCTGAGTACTTTACAAAACATGCGCTTTGCTAAGGAATTTCGATGTCATCATGTTCTAAGCCTTCTGTTGATAACTGTCAGGGAGAAATCTTTTTCCAAAGTTGTACTGTGTTTAAATGTGTCAAGAATAAACTGCTCAGGGTCCGAGTCCTTAAGTTTGAACCAGCCCAGCTAACTAAGTAGTGCTGAATTGGGTTTCCTTCTGGCCTTTCAAGGTTCATCTTGCTGCCAGTGATAGAGCTTACGGGGATCCCCACACTGGTCAAAGGTAATAGAGGCGATTTAATGATCTTTTAATTAAGGGGTGACTGGAGGTGAATCAGGTATTGGTTTTTAAATATGGTCCCTTCCAGCCATTGTCAAAGTTCAGTGAAACACCCCTGAAAGTGTGACAAAGATGATTTCCCCTCAATCCTACACTTCTGCATTTTTGTTATTCATCATTTTTAGCAAAGCTCTAATATTACCCTCAGGAGGTGGTTCTTATGCCAAGTCTGCATTCACATCAAATGACACTGCATTTTCTCTGTGGCCATTTCACAGGAAAAACAGTGTGCACATGGGTATCAGCAAAAATCAAAATCATTGCCAGGCATGATGGCACACATCTTTAATCCCAGCACTCAGGAGACAGAAGCAGGCAGATCTCTGTGAATTCAGGGCTGGTCTACAGAGCTAGTTCCGGGACAGCTAAGGCTATTACACAGAGAAAAGTTTTTTTAAAAAAAGTCAAAATCATTACTATACTATATCCAGAAGAGCCACTAGTATCCTTCCTTAATCTAGGACATGGAACAGCATAAGGCCATAGTTTTTGCTCCCAAGAGACTAATTTGAAGAGAAGATGAAACATATAAATGTAGAGAATCGTTGTGTTGGCCAGTTTTTTTGTCAATTTGACACAAGCTAGAGTCACTTTGGAAGAGGGAACCTTAGATGTGAAAATGCTACCTCCATATTGGCCTGTGGACAAGCCTGGTTTTTATTTATTTTATTTTATTGATTATTGATATAAGAGACTCCAGCTCACTGTGGGCTATGACACTCCCAGGTTGGTGGCCTTGGTTGCCATAAGATGGCAAGGCTAACAAGCCATGACAAGCAAGCCAGTAAGCAGCATCCCTCCATGGCCTCTGTATCAGCTCCTTCCCCTGATAGCTGCCTTGATTTTCTACTCTGAGTTTCCTAGATGATGGACTATAAGCTGTGAGGTAAAATAAATCCTTTCTTCCCAGAACTGCTTCTGGTTAAGGTGTTTTATCACAGCAATCGAAACCTTAAGTAACAGTGTCATAATATCACAAATCCTAACAATGCTTTTAGTGTAGTGTGAGAATTGAAGGTTGATGAGGTGGCTTGGATAGATAGGAAATAACGAGGAGAATTATGGAAACCAAAGACAAATTGGATGGAAGAAGTCTCTCTATGATGCTCAATGACTATAAGTTTCTGACAAAAATCAGTTTACATTCTTGTGTACTCGTTTCATTGTCTGTTTCTATAACCTAACACAGAGTCTATTGTTCAGGAAGATTGTTGAACTAACACTGGAAAATGTGTATACTCATGTGTACCAGTCAAAATGTGTACAGTATATATTCTAGTTATTTATTTAGCAAATATACTGTACCTTCTTTGCCTTGGACTATGGGGTTGAACGTAGACAAACAGGAAAGAGGGAAAGAAGGAAATGTTTCAGGTAGAAAGGAAGGATTGGAAAGATACAAGAAAAGCTATTACATTTGGTACCTTAATATTCTAACTGGTCTCAATACTTCCAATTCCAAGCATCTTGGAAGAGCTTTGGTGTTTCACGTCATAATATTTCAGCTACCCTGGATTTAGCTTCAGCCCCAGTAGCCCATTTTATAGTAGTCCAGAGTTTTTGTGTGGTAATGCCATTCTGAGAACATGCTCCTTCCTGATCCTTGATTTCTATAGAGGCCCACCTCTGATATCCCACAGCCCCTTTGCTTCTCAGCAGACTGTAACCAGACATAGAGGACAATCTAGTTAACAGCCTAAGGTCAATTTTTACACTCCCCAGGGATTTGAATACTATTGGTCACCTTGGGCAGTGTGATGGCTATTCTTGGTTGTCATCCTCTAGAGAATCCTGATTAACACAAGCAATAACGTCAATAATTCTCTAATTGCCTCTTCTTCTGTGTTGCACTCTCCTGCTCCTTTACTCTTGCAGCCTGGGGTCACTCCTCATGGAAACTGTATTTATGAAGGAATTACTTTGAAAGACCTTATGAGAGAATGCTTCCATGACACCATGGTTATGCTCTGAAGAGTTGCCCACCTTAGAGAAATACTTGACATTTTGGGCATCTTGAAACTCTTATCCCCAGCAACAAATACACAGAGATGGGGGATGGAAAGGGAAAAAATGATTAAAAATGTTTTCCTCTTAAAGCATTGCTGAGATTTCACTTAAAGTCTCAGCTGAAATGTGGTTCCCTCAAAGAAGCTTTCAAAACCTGTGACCTCTCAGACATGAGTCCATCATCACTCTCTAATCTTTCATAATTCTATTTTCACACTGCCAACCATTTGCTTTGAAGTATTTCTTGGATTAGAAACATTGTATAAGGGTGTCTGGAGAGATGTCTCCGTGGTTAAGGTCACTTGCTGCATAAGCATGAAGACTGGAATGTGGATCCCAGCGTCTAAGGTGAAAGCTATACATGCTACAGCATGGTTGTAACCTGTCACTTAGGGGAACAGAGACAGGAGGCACTCTGAACCTTGCTGGATGCCAGCCTAGCAAAAAATCATGGGCTCTGGGTTCAGCCAGAGACTCTGATTCAAAAAGGATTAGGCAGAGAATGGTAGAGAAAGATTCTCTTTGAGAGTGACTCCATCTCAAAAAAATAAGTTAGAAAGTGATAGATAAGCTAGCCTTTCCTCTGGCTTCCCCATGCATGCAGAGGTGCTAGCACACATGTTTATACGCTACACACATAAACCTCACATAGGTCTATACCCCCCTACACACACACAGAGAAAATCAAAGAAACACTAAATGGACATTTCTTCCATCAGATGGGAAGCCCAAGGGCAAGGACTCTGTCATGCTCATATCTACTGACCCATCTGCACCTGGCACACAGTTTTGAACAATGTGGGTTCTCAGTCGTCCCCTATATTTGTGTAAGTGCTCTGTCATACATAATGCCAGCATACAACTCCTAAGATGGGTAAGTCTAAGAAACATTGGCCAGATGAATCCTGCTATAAACCTGGAACTGACCCCGAAGCCTCCATCCTTGACAGATTCATTCTTAAGATAAATGGCACAAATTTAAGCCAAAAAGCAATAATTCTTCTCAAGAAGAGAGCATTATCTTTGTAAAGAAAAATATTTCTCTTTTAGACCCCTAGATGGTCAGAAGTTCAGAGCCTGCGCATAACAACCTGGACTGAAAGGAGGACGTGTTTTCCTGTCCTGCAGCAAGAGGAATGATCTGGAGAAAGTTGCAGTTGAGTAGGGAGGGTTTGGGAGACATTGCTAGAACACTGTGTGTGGAAGGGAACCTATATACACATGGCTTCCTGGATTTTAACCAGAGTATAAACTCACTCCAACTTACAGTGATTAGATTTCTTGTGCAGCCTGGTTACAGAAGGAGTTTCTTGGTTTATCAGGTCTGGCATGGAATATAAGTAGATTTCATATTTGTAATCCCCTTTAGTTCTAGGTTTTGGCATACCTATGTTCTATGCATGCAATCTAGCCTCAGTATTCCGATTGCATGTCTGGAAGTTCACCTGCTCCCTAAGAATGGTTTGTAAAACCCAAACCCACACTCACTCTGCCCCCACTGCCTTTCATCGACAGTGCAGAGCTGCACTGCTATTCCTAGACAGTACAGAGCTGGGAGACAAGCTTGAATTATCTAGCAGGTATCTTCTGAACTGAGGTTGAACAAGCAGGCTCTCTGATGCTACTGGTTTGGTTTCCCACACTCTGAACACTTGTCCTCTGAGCGGGTATTTGGTGCTACATTTTCACATTTTTCTTATTTTCTGTTGGTGAATATCCTGTTATGAAATGGACTCTGGGTCTAGCACAAGAGTGCTTTGTATTATTTCTAGTCACCAGAAAGCTCTGAGGTGCCCTACTGAGAAAATACAGGCAAAATACGTACAACGTAAGCTTCCTTCTCTCATGAATTACATCAAGCACTGTTGGCCATGGTTTTAAGCTGGGTTTAAATAGTAACATACATAAAGTAAGGTAATTTTGCTGGTCAGTTGCTTTGTTTCTGTAGCAGATACTTGAGATAAATCAAAATAATAGGAAGTCTTGCTTCTCATTTCAGAGATTTCAGTCTATGGTTGAATGGCTTGTGTTTGGACCTCTGATCATACAATATGGTGGAAGCTTATGGCAGACAGTGGGATCTCTCTCTCTCTCTCTCTCTCTCTCTCTCTCTCTCTCTCTCTCTCTCTCTCTCTCTCTTCCTCAAATAAATAAACAAGTACATGAATTTTAGGAATATTTCAGACTTAATTTAGGAATACTATATTAAAATTACAGTTATAGAGAAGCATAAGTGAACTTCTTCCTCTTACAGAGAACCAGAATTCGGTTCCCAAACCTGTGTCTGCTTCCTCTCAACCTCCTATAACTCCAACATCAGTGGATCTGACACCCTCTTCTACACTCCATGGGTAACCACACATATAGTGCACACACATACTCATATTCTTAAAGAGAGGGTATTGAACTGCTGGATCCCCAGAAGAGTATCAGAACTTCCTGAATTGAGTGCAAATTGTGTATGTACACATGTATGATCCTATGAGTACATGTGTATGTACATATGCATGATCCTATGAGTACATGTATATATACATGATCTTATGAGCATAAAGTTTATTTTAATTTTCAAATACGTCTGGGTTTCAGAAAATGTTAAGACATAAGCAATATACAATCCATAGAACCACAGAGGTTAGGTATAAAGTCAAGGACTGGGGAAGGAATAGATCTCCCTAGGAAAGGGAAATAGAATAAATAGTTGTGGGTGGGTGTGGGAGCTAAAATAGGAGGATCAAGCAGGGAGGGAAGGGAAGAGGGGATTATGGCAAGAAATACAGGACAGAGAGCTAAAATTAGGGTGCATATGAGAGTAGTATGGAAACCTAAGACAGTTGAAACTACATAAAATATATACATATGTGAAAGTAATCTTAATGAGATCACCAAATAGTGGGGGGCAGGGGGACAGAATCCAACTGAGCACCTCTTATCACCAAATGAAACTTCCAGTGCTGGGTTGGGTTACAACTAATTGAGTTGTTGGCTAAAGGGGTCCCATGGGCATCTCCAAACAACCCAGGCTGTTGCGAAGACAATGGGTTGCTCTCCACAAACTGACAGCAAAGGCCCGTTGCTGAAGACAACACCAACACAACTCATTGAAGATGAGAAGCTTCCTCTGCAGCAGATGGGAACAAATACAGAGTCCCATAGCCAGAGAGAGAAAGAGACACCTTAAAACACTTAGTCCCAATCAGGATATCTCAATCAAATCTGCAGAACCCAGGAATGCTGCAGAAGAGCAGGCAGAAACGTAAGTGCCAGAGTGGATGGAGGACACCAAAGATACAAGGCCCTCTAAATCAACATGATCAAAGCACATATGAATTTACAGAGACTGAGGCAGTACGCGCAGAGCCTGCATGGGTCTGTACTCGGTCCTTTGTATATATTATGGCTTCCAGTTTAAAGTTTTATGGGATTCCTGAGTGTGTGAATGAGGGGGTCTCTGACTCTGACTTTTTAATTAGCAGGTGATAATGCACAGAATTCACTATCAGAAGAACAGAGACACTGGAGTGCACTAGACTTGGAAGTTATAGAGTGCTTCTATCCAAAGAGTATGAGGCAAGATGACTAACACACAACATATGGGAAACTTTTCTCATATAGCCCCCTGGACTCTGTCTCTTGGGATCTTTTCCTTCTGTCTGTTTTCTACAATTCTGATGTGATATCTTTTGTTTCATCTCATTCTATTTTATATTATTATATTACATTACATTATTATCATTTGGGAGCCTGTTTGTTTTCTAATGAGAGACAAAAAGGGAGTAGCTTTGAGGGGAGGTAGGGAGAAACTGGGAGGAATCGATGGAGGGGAAACCATAATTAGTATAAATTATATAAGAAAAAAATCTAGCCGGGCGGTGGTGGCGCACGCCTTTAATCCCAGCACTCGGGAGGCAGAGCCAGGCGGATCTCTGTGAGTTCGAGGCCAGCCTGGGCTACAGGGTGAGTTCCAGGACAGGCACCAAAACTACACAGAGAAACCCTGTCTCGAAAAAAACAAAAACAAAACAACAAAAAAAAATTTATAGACGTTCTTAAAATATGGGTAAATATAAAATTACTTCAAATTAAAAATAAGAGTAAGGATGTAAGTTCTCTGATATTGATTAAAGGAATGTCATATTTGTATGTTATCAATGTACAAACAGGAAATTTAAATCATGAACTTTAACTCTGTAATCACATGGTTTTGCAGGCAAACATTTGTTTTCCCTAATTTTCATTTCTGTCCAGTCAGTTCCTGTATGTCTTCACTCATCAGTTCAGGATAAAAGTTCTTTAAATGTCATTTTCATCTGTAATAACAGTGAGCTTGCTGTTGTTATTTGTATACATTTTTTATTTTATTTCATAATTTAATTTAATTTTACATATCAGCCACGGATTCCCCTGTCCTGTCTCCTCCTGCCCCCCCCTCCCCCCCAATCCACCCCCCATTCCCACCTCCTCCAGGGCAAGGACTCCCCTGGGGAGTCAGCTCAGCCTGGTAGATTCAGTCGAGGCATATTTTTGTACAATGATCTTTTTCAACAATGGAATACATGACCTTAACTTTGTTTAAAAACCATGATTGTTTTTAAATTTAATTTTATAAATAAAAGGGAGAACAGTACAGTGTCTTCCAAAAAAAAGAATATTATAGATGAATATGGCTAAATTTTATGTGTGTGTGGTGGGGGTAACGTATATATTTATATAGATATGCATATACGTTTTCAACAATAGTTTATTTGTAGTGTATGTGTTTATGGATATGTATGGGCACCTACATGTTATGGTGTGCATATGGAGGTTAGAGGAAAACTTGCAGGTGTCATGTCTCACCTTCCATAATATACATTCCAGGGATGGAACTTCTGTCATCATGCTTGGTGACCAATTACCCATTGATCCATCTTGCCAGTGTCATATAAAATTTAAAAATACACTTTTGCATAAATGTGAGGGAGTATTTTTCTTTTGGTTTTAGAACCCAAGGTATTACCTAAAGTCAAACGGAGTAGTATGACGTGAAAAGTTGGTTTTGTAAAATAATTTCAAATAATTTTATATAGGTTTATCAGTTTTAACTTTGGAATGCATTCTCCAAAATCATTAATTCATTTTTAGCTTTTGCTTATTCATATTCTATGATAATGATATAAAAACCACTCTTCTTAATAATGCTGCTTTAGTAAATTCAGAATGTTAATAACAACTTTCTATAGCATGGAAAAATAAACTTATATTTAGGAAAAACTATAAAGAAGTATCAAGGAATTTCAGATTTGTAGAAAAGTACCAGAAGTTACTGAATTAAATATAGAATTTATAGTCAGATATGCATGATTCTTGGGGTGTACTATTTAACTTATTAAAGATTCATTTGACCCACATTCATGGCTAAAAAATAAGTTTAAAGGTCGTTGGTTGTACCTGAGTTTTGTACTGATTTGCAAAACAAAAACAAAAAAACATACATGGAATCATCTTTAAACCCCCATTTATCATACATTACATATTATATATTTATATATTGTATTATTTTCACTGGACTAAGAGCACACACTGGTCATCTTCTTAATATTATGCTTTTCTCATGTAATCATTTAAATATCACGAAGGCTTTTATAGGTGGTACACAAACTAAACCATGAAAAAAAGTGGCGTTTTTTTAATTAGCAGCTGATAATGTACAGAATTCACTAGTAAAAGAACAGAGACACTGGAGTGCACTAGACTTGGAAGTTATAGAGTGCTTCTATCCAAAAAGCATGAGGCAAGATGACTAACGCACAACATACTGGAGACTTTTCTCATCCAGCGCTGAGCAACAAGTCAGGGAGGGGCCTCATGAAAGGAGGGGCCTCCTCGGGTGGGGATCTTCTGCTTCCCTAGGAAAAAACAGTTACATCTGACCACCCTGGGAGAGGCTTATAAAACCCTTCCAAACTAGTAAAGGAAAAGACCCAGACAATTAAAACAGGAAGTACCAGCTGGGGAAGCTCTCCAGTGGTGTTCACAAACTCAGAGGCTGCATAATGAAGAACAGAGGATGATTGTGCGGACTCTCCTAGGAGCCCTGCTTGGGAAGGGGTGAGCAGGTGGCCCTCATCAGGAAGTGTTAGGGAGTTTGTGTTCTTAAAACCCACCAGACCCACTGAGAGGCTTTCTTTTAAAAATAAAAGCAAAATGAAAAATGAGGTTTCATCAATAGACTAGCAAGCCTTACTAGGATTTAGGTATTTTTGGAGAATTGCTTCAGCTTTTGGTGATACATGATAATGAAATTTCATACAGGAGGGTTTTTTTTAATGAATGTTTTTATAGCTTTATATATGTGTTTAAGGGAATACTCACCCTAAAAACATCATGTTCTCATCAGAAATAATCAGTCAAAAGTTGAAGACATGAATGTAATCACTATGGATGTATAAAGACTTAGAAAAGGCATAATTCAAACTGAATAGTCAACTTTCATAGAAATCATGATGCCACTATTTCACATTGGGAAAGTCAATCTGCCATCAGAAAAAAAGTATGTAAAGTGACAATTGTGTCAGTGAACTATCATCAGAAAAATATCTGCAGTTATATATTCTGTCCCTTGTCTTTTAACATTGGTTGTATGTCAGGATGTTAAATTCTGCCTTTTAGTTTTCTACAACATTTTTGATGAGCACTTCTGTATATCACTTTATGGTTTGCAAAGTTCCCACTAATTGAGAAAACTATTAATGCATGCAAAAATAGAAGCCACTACATTTAATCAGAAGGAAAGGGAAACACCCCACATGGCCCAATTTATCATTATACCAAAAATTATACCAATAAGAGTAAGAAACCTTTTATTTGGCTACCAATCAATTACTAGAGTGTAACTGAGAAAAGTATAAAATGAGGCTCACTTCATGTCAGGAGTAAGAAGCCTTTTAAATTCCTTATGTGCTTTCCCCGCACAACCCTGGCCTTCATTTGCCTCACCAGAAAAATGAAGGCTTGGGAAAAATATTGATGCATTACAAAATCAGGGTGATATTTTTTCTTAGCTCTCAGTGTAATTTATAGTTGTTAAGAAGTAAACACAATGATGTTCACCTCTCAGCACACCAAGAATCAAAAACCAGCCCCAAACACTGATAACCCTTTACTCTCTACTTCAAACAAATCATCAAGCAAAGTCTAAGGAGAAATGAGTAGGAAAGAAAAGTCATCAGTACTGATTGTAGCAGTTTGGGGTCAAGGGAGCAGTCAGGGCATTGCCACTGCTGATAGAGGTTTCTCGAGAGGTGAAGAGTTCAGAGTGCTGCTCTCATGTCAGAGTGGAAAAGGCTGCTGTCTAGTCTGCCCAGGGTCTCCCGGGATGTTGACTGAGCTGCATTCCCTTTGTGGAGTTCAGCTTTCCTTTCAAGATTATTGTGGTTAGGGCTGAGGATGAGTTCTGTGAGACAATAGTTACCAAGCGTACAGGATGCCCTGGTTTTGAGCCTCAGCACTGAAGTTAGCAGAAAACAAATGGTTATCTGGCTAGTGGCAAAATCGGAGCATGAGACATATTGTTACGGTGAATCATTCCTCTTTTTTGCTTTTTTAAAAAACATGTATTACATTTGCTTTGTGTGTTCATCTCTCTTTCTCCTCACCCCACCTCTGTGTGTGTGTGTGTATGTGTGTGTGTGTGTGTGTGTGTGTGTGTGCATTCATGTGCCACACATACTTTTAAGAAGGCACAGAACAACTTGCAGGAGTCAGTTATTGCCTTCTTTTATGTGGGTATAGGAAATAGAACTCAAGTCATCAGGATGGGCAGCAAGTGCCTTTAGCCACTAAGCCACTGACCTGTCTTTTCTTTATTGACTCACTCAAGTTCCATTATTGACCTGATGTTTAAACAAGAATGGGTCTGAAAGTGTCAAACAACGCCAGAGTGCTTTTCAGATACTGTATCATCAACTACAAAGAACTTAACTTAGGAAAGGCATGTCCTGACAGCTTAGTGCCTGACTTTTCATTGCGGGTTTTTTGTTTGTTTGTCTGTTTGTTTGTTTGTTTGTTTTCGAGACAGGGTTTTCTGTAGACCAGGCTGGCCTTGAACTCACAGAGATCCGCCTGCCTCTGCCTCCCGAGTGCTGGGATTAAAGGCATGCGCCACCACCGCTTAGCTTTCAGTGAGTTTTTAATCTCCCTCAGTGTTCACGCTCCTGAATCTTCCTTTCCAAAGGAGTCTCATAAAGCAATTTGTTGCTTAGGAATTTGTTACTTACTTGCTGGCCACTATTTCTGATTACAATTCAAGTAATTAAGGGTTTTAAAATGTATTTTAAAAGTATAACAGATAGATAACACAGAGTTAGGATAAAATTTAATAATTTAATAATAGTATGGGGCAGGAGAGATGGATAAATGGATAAGAGCATATGCTACTCTCTCACAGGACCTCAGTTTGGTTCCCAGAACCAAGTAAAGCAGCTGACAGCTGCCTGTAACTTCAGCTCCAGGGAATTCAATTCCCCATTTTGGACTGTACAGCCAGCATGCACATGTACAGGCACACACTTAAAATCATCTTTTTAAAAATTGGACACAAGTACTCTATAACTGCTAAGAATGGGAGAATTAGTCTCTCTCTAGGGCCAAACTTCCTCATGGATTTTCATATATATATATATATGAAATATATATCAAAATATATATCAAAATATATATTGAAATATATATATTCATATAACAATAAATAATTGAAGAAGAGTAGTGTGGTGTGGGGGGTGGGAGGAATTGATATAAGAACAGGCAAAGGTAGAGATACTGTGCCCCTGTATGCACTTTCAAAAGTTAATAGGAGGTGCTTCAAGAGCTCAAAATAAAGGTCCTTTAGCCCAATTTTGTCGTATCATATATCAAGCTATACTTCAGCGCTATGGTAATGAAAACAGCATGGTGCTGGAATAAAAACAGACTCACTGATTAATAAAATAGAATTGAGGACCAACATTGCGGAAGTTTGAATAAGAATAGCCCTTAGAGGCTTATATATTTCAGTGCCTAGTCACCAGGGAGTGGCATTATTTGAAAGGACTAGGAGGTATGGCCTTGTTGGAGGAGGTATGCCCTTGTTGGAGGAAGAAATGTGTCACTGGAGTGAGATTTGATTTTTCAAAAGCTCAAGCGAGACCCAGTGTGTCTCTTTTTTCTGCCTTTGGATTCAATATACAACTCTCAGCTACCATGTCTGCCTCTATGCCACATGTTCCCTACCATGATAAGAATGAACTAAACCTCCAAACTGTAAACCAGCCCCAATTAAATGCTTTCTTTTATAAGAGTTTCCATGGCCATGGTGTCTCTTCATAGCAACAGAACACTGAATAAGGCATACATATAAAACCACAGTCCAAGACAACCTAGGCTATTTTTTTAAAGCCAATAACACACATTGAAGAGAAAACAGCATGTCAACAAATGGTGCTGGTCAAATAGGATATATCTACATGTAGAAAAATGAAACTTGACTCTCATTTCTCACCCAACACCAAACTCAACTCCAGATAGAACAAGGGCATCAACATAAGTCCTCTTAATCCTAAATCTGATAGATGAGAAAGTATGGGAATACATTTGAACTCATTGGCACAGAAACAGACTTTCTGAACAGGGACCCAATAGCACAGGAATTAGGGCCAACAACTAATAAATAGCAACCTTAGGAAACGAAAATATTTATTTTCAGGAAAAGACATCACCATGTGAGCAAAGAAGCAGCCTACAAAATGAGGACCTTTAAGGTGGTTTCTTCACTCACACATCTGGTGGAGAGATGCTTCTTAGCCTTTGGTCCACGGGAAGTCATGTCCTCTGGGGGCCTCTTTTTATAAGGTTTGACCTTCCCATAGCAAGGGAGATTTGGGTTAGTTGTACTTCATGCATAGCATTCATCCTTTGTTAGAAACTGTAGCTATATAACTTTTCTGAGAAACACTGAAAGAAGCGATTGTCTATGGATACTGTACATGCTGTCAGAGGCAACCCCAAACAAAACTGTCAGACTTGCGTATAGGCCACAGCATTCAGTAACACTGATAAAAAGTGAAGAAAAGTGGGACATCAGAGTAATTCAGAGTAATTAGCCGTACAAATCTGGAACTGTTCACTATTTCCTAAGAGAGAGTCTGTATAATAATTTTGGTCCCAATTCTATTTATACAAAAATGAAAACCCATGGTCTTTTGCTGGCTAATTGAATGGGTTTCTATGTCATTCTTCCAATCAATAATAAAGTCAATTAATTGTATATTTATCTCAGCATCTCGCTTTGAGTCTAGGCTTCTCTTTTCCCCACCCAGTTCCTAGGGACATGTCTGGGTCAGCTGGGGACTATGCTAGAACAGCACATCTATCACTCAGGTACAGGGAACTGACAAAGTTGCTGTGTCAGGGGGAAGGTGAGGAAAAAGATGTCCATTGTGTCACCTTAGGAAAATTCAATATATAAGGGCCTCTTACCTCTGAAATTGCTCACAGGTAGGTATTTCTTCTTAAGTCCTTGATATCATGGTTCAGCCCTTCCTTCCCTCAAATTTCCCTTCTCTTTCCTATGTTAATTTCCCAATCTAAAATTCTCTATAAGCTTCATTGGTATCTTTGATTTATTGACGTATTAATGGGCTGATATATCTTATCCCCATTATTGTACAATCTTTACTATTCCAAGTTGTCTTCGACTTTACAGACATGTCTATTCAATTGTGTTCTGAAAAATGAAAATTGTCCTCCTGAAAGGCACTCTGTTATGGACATAAAAATACTAATGTCTACCCTCACCTCACTTATATTTGTTATACTAACTACAAATGCATAAATTACCAATTTTTGATGTTTTCATGATATGTTATGGATAATGTGAGATGTTTATTTTAATAGCATTCATTTTAATTATAAGTATAAGGAAAACTGTTTTCTGATTCCTAATACTTTAAATTCAACTCTGAATTATTTTTTCTCTTTTCTTTCATTCCCAAGCTTAATGTTTTTTAAAAATCTGTCATGGATAGGTAAAAACTAATTTGTACAGAGAAAATGGGCAAATTTTCCGTTTATATATTTGGAGCAAAGCTGTTTGGTATCAACTTCTGCTGCTTTCAATCTATAGCACAGTTAAGAATGGGGCAATTATACATACTAAGCTTTCATTTCAAAGCTAAAACACAAAAAAAGCCCTTGTCAAGAATTATTAATGTAGTAAGGAAAGTTCATCATGGCCAAAGCCGTTCTAAGGAATAAATCTATTTAGAATAGAGGTGTGTGTGTGTGTGTGTGTGTGTGCGCGCGCGCGCGTGCGTATGCATGTATACAATTGTATGGGGGAGGTAGAGGAAATGAGGAAAAGAAGATGAAGGACTAGTTTTCTTACAAAGTAGAAGGAAAATGGATATTTCATGGGTCAAAAGAAAATATATCCCCAATAATAAATAAAACCTCTTTTAAGAAAATAAGCTTATGTGGAAGGGGAAATTAGTGGTAAAAAATGAAAACCCAAGTTCAATTCAGAGAATATGTTGAAAGAGTTATGGGTTTGGACCATAGATTAGAGATTACCAAAGGAAGCCTGAAGGTAAGAACAAAGGAAGCCAGTGATCTGGACTGGTATTGGTTACATTTATTACAAGCCTAATTTGTTTATTATCTGCAAATGGGGTTATACAATGACAATAACTTAATGTTAATTTATACATTGCTCAGCATGTGTTTTTAATAATGTTTTTATTTATGCTTTGTGAATTTAATACGATATATTTTGATCATATTTATTACTCTGCCCCAACTCCTCCCAATTCCTCTCCCACCACCCAGCTTCCAACCCATCCAACTTCATGTGCTCTCTCTCTCTCTCTCTCTCTCTCTCTCTCTCTCTCTCTCTCTCTTTCTCTCTCTCTCTCTCATATATAT
Organism: Peromyscus nudipes; assembly: GCA_902168325.1. Classification (NCBI taxonomy): domain Eukaryota; kingdom Metazoa; phylum Chordata; class Mammalia; order Rodentia; family Cricetidae; genus Peromyscus; species Peromyscus nudipes. Next base: position 68,035 of record CABHPH010163183.1, read on the forward strand.
ATGTAATATGTATATATGTATATACATACATACATATACATATATATATATATATGAAGAAAAGCCCAGAGTTAGTTGGTGTTGGCTGACTCGAGCATGCGACCTACTCAGGAGTGCATGTGTGTGTTTTTCTGTGTTTGTATGTGAAATAAAGAGGAAGAGACAGGGTGGGTGGGGAGTACACATGCTCTTGTGCTTGCAAACTCAGTAGCTCCAAGTGTCCTCCTCTGTTACCTTTCACCCCATTTCCTTCTGACAGGATCTCTCACTGAACCTGATGCTAAGTTGGAGGCTAGCATGTCCTACCATGCCTAGCTTTTAATGTAGGAGCTGAATATTTGAACTCCAGTCCTCATGCTTATACAGCAAGTGCTCTAACCCAGTGCAGCTCACATGTCATAGATCCTTGTGTCAAAGTTGCCACTAGATTGAATACTCAAGATGGTTCTCTTGATGCATCCCTCCAATAGGCCTTTCAAGCACTTTTTCCTGAAAATTCTACTTGAATGATATCTTCCCTGAAGTGACATTGAAATCCTCAGTGTACTTGCATTAGGGCATAAACACACTCACAATACCCGTGCAGTAATGTTAATAGAAATAACATGGTTTATTAACCGCAAAATCATTCTAAACTTTGCAGGACCAGAGGGAAAGAATTGTTTTCAGGAACACTCTGGGGTGCCATCAAGATGAATACTTATGGGACCTGAAGGAATACTGGTGCAACAGAGGAAGATGTGGAAGTATGATAAACCTGTGAAAAAGCCTCAGAAGATCCCAGGAAGATATATCGACCTATCAAGACTTCAAAGAGTTACCTCCAATTGAGTTGAGTAGTGATGGATTTTATATCCCTGTTACTATAGGGAAGGGAAGATAATATTTGAGCAAGCTCATTCACTTTCGCTGGGAAGAACAATAGACAGTGACTTAGATAGGGATATTTGTCTCCAATACTGACAAGACCTAAGAAATTTAATTCTACAGTCATGGAACATGCCTAAGGTGAGACTATAGAATCTACCCTAGTGCACTACTCATGCCAGTCAGATCCACACACAGCACACAATCACCTCCAAGAGCACTCTGTGGTCCCTGGAATCTGGAAGTCTGCCAAAAGGTGATTAATTGGAGAGGAATGAAGTCATTGTTAAGACAGTAAATATATTCATCATGCCACTTGTTCATCAGCCATTCAAGATTCTCCTCACCCTGAGCTACTATCTATGAGCATCAGTGCTGTAGGTGGTAGAGGATCCAGGGCTTCATTTCTGAGGATTTACCATGTTGTTTAAAGATTTGACAGCTGGAATTGTACATTTATTATCAAAATCAATACGTAAGTTTCAAGAGATGTTCAAAGAGATCTCTTGGTTGGCAAGAATGTTATTTGCTGCCCATTTAAGAGCTGCCTCTCCTTATCCTGACAATCAGAATCACTTACCAGGTTGACAACTCCTTTATCTGCATGCCAGTTACACATGATTCTGAGTGTTTTAACAATGTGTTGTTGAAGACTAAGTTTTAATGAGAACCTTATTATATTGCCTAGTGAAGATGTCCCACTCTGCTGGCCAAGGTTTCTGAATTCACTGAACTCAGAATTGTATCAGAATGATAAAGACAAATTCCTTAATTTGTCCACCAAGAATAATGCTCCAACAAGCTTCTTCTACTTTCACAGTACAGTTCTAGGACTCTTCTATTCTATTATTTGAGGGCAGAGTACCCCATGTGGTTATTAATGTAAGGTACATGCAACATTCCCAAGTACCCACCATTGCCACAAAACATATATGATGGGATTGTGAATTTTGTGGGGATAGCCAGTGCCTACCCTACTTTGCTTTGACTTGGTAACTTGATCTAATGTTATACTACATAGAACACCATGTCGATAAATCAAATATTCTCAAGCCATGGTGCTGGTTGAGCTCTACTGGCAAGAAAGGCACACTTATACCTCAAAGAATTGATAACTAAGGCTGGAAAATGTACACCAAGATTCTGGTTGATTTTCAAAGGAATGATTCTATATTTGAAGTTTAGAATTGGTCTCTGTTGCTCAAAGCCCAAAGGGGGTAACTAGCTCACACTTCATTAGTGGGGCTCCTTAAGTGTTCCTAGTACACAGCCATAACCCAGTCAATTAGCCTACTCTGTTCATATGCCCAGTGTGCCAATACTAGAGCACTTGACAAATGTTTTGTGATATTTTATTTGTGTTCTGACAAATAAAGCTTGCCTGGAGCTCAGAGGGCAGAGATATCTACTAGTTAACCATAGAGGTCTGGAGATGTGTACAGAGGGGAGACAGGAAATGACAAGGTGGGATGAAGACAAGAAGTGATAAGGTGGGATAGAGACAGGATCTCAGTCCTTTTGGTCGGAGGATTTGGAGAGGTAAGAAGTCACTGGTGGCTGCTCCTCTGCTTCTCTGATCTTTCAGGTTTTACCCTAATATCCGACTCCTGGATTTTATTGATAAAATTAGTTAGATTTATGCTTCTTCTGGCACCCAATATAGGGCACCATAGGTAAATGGACATTTTCTGTTCCAACTGCCCAGTTCCAAATAACTGACTCAGACTACTACTTACAAATGCTCAGCTGATAGCTCAGGCTTATTACTAACTAGCTCTATTAGCATGGCATGTTCATCTCCTGCTCCCTCTGCATCTGTCTGGTGACTCCTGACTCTGCCCTTCCTCCTCCCATCATTCTCTCTGTGTCAAGCTGTCTTGTCCAATCTCTCTTCATGCACTGCTATCAGCCAGTCAGCTTTTTATTAAGCCAATGAGAGGAATACATATTCATAGTGTAGAAAAAGATTGTTCTGCCGCAGATATGAGTTTACTATGTCCTTTGGACTGGTTCTTTCATGTCACTGGTGCTGTGAATCTTTACTTGTTGGGAGAAGCAGTCAGTGAAAGACCCTTCTCCTCTCATAGCTACATCAAGCAGGTTGTGCAAATGCCTCATTCTCAGAACAACCCCCCACCAACATGCACACATACATTCTTTGTTCTTCTTCCAGTGCCTCAATTACCAGTCTAGCCACTGTTTTTCCTGTGCATTTGTCTATCTTGCTATGATTTCAGGCTACTTTTCTTTCCACTTAAACTAGATGATCAAGGTCATTATTTAAACTTCTGGCCACTAGAATGACTTTGATTTAAAATGTCTCTCTGTGTTCCTCCTAACTAGGATGCAATGAAATGCATGTTCAATTTGCATGTCCATATATGTTCATCTGTCATTTATGAACAGATTCATATATGAATTGTTCTCTATTACGTGGTCACTTTATAGCTCACCGCATGGGCCTAGATATGAGTTGAGAGAGGACTAATAAAGAGCAGGATGATATGAAAGCCTCATTCTCAATGTCTCTGGTAAAGCTTATATGCCCAATCCTTGTCTAACTCTAACTGGATCAATTCCATTTTAGACTGTTCACTGACACCCCTCCCCAACATTGTGATATGGCAAGTTGGCATGAACCTTGATCATACAGACAGTTCTGGTTTCATGCCCTCCTGATATCTTACAGTAAGAGGCTGTCTTTACCAAAGGCCAAAACCATGACAAGGTGTACTTTTAAGAAAGATGATGCAATTCTTTGATGTAGACATCATGGTCTTAGTATGCAACATTAGCCTTTTGTTTTAGATTTAAAAAGTTATCTGTCACTGAGAGTATTTCTAATCCATGAGGATAATATTTAGGAGTGTTTCTCTGAAGATTCCTAATGAATATGAAAAGTCAAGCTTAGTAACTTGTTGCATCTATATTCTTGAACCCATTAAGGTAGAGGGGAGATCTTAGGTACCCTCATCAATAGTGTTAACAGTTACCCAGGATTAAGATAGTATGAGTTAAGAGGAGCAGAGGGAAATTCTATGCATTTCAATGGTGGTTTTCTTACAACTATTCTAAAATTCTTAAATAAAATATTCTAGAGTATTATCAAAATTCTTTTAGTCTTTTCCTGATCCCCAAATCAAAGTCAATGTTCATGGCAATTAAGCCTTGAAATTTGGAGGCAAAATAAACACATAAATCTATAAAGTGATTTTTTGTTCAATAAGAACAAGGGAAAAAACAGACAATGAAAATCACATCAAAGTCAGAGCCCAATACATATTGTCCAAAACTTTCCTTTTTTTCTCCTTGAGGTTACAAAACCATATGAGTTTTCTCTGTCTGTACTACAGAACTGTTTACTCTGCATCTGAAACCAAATAAGGAAAGCCTTTCTGTTCTGTTTACTTTAAGATGTTAAGCATCCCCAACCCATATGAGTGATGCTATTGTCCTCTAATTGGAAAGGCATTTTGTGTTTACCAAAGGTACAGTGAGCTAAAATCCATAACATAGCAGAAGCCTAAATGAATACGTGGAGGAAAAATAGAGTACTATTTAAATGAGATTCCATATGATATTGTATTCTAGAAGTTAAGACTAAGGAGCAAACCTTTTAAGGGGAGTTTCCTGTCCTCAAAGAAACATGGATGTTATTATAGGAGTCTGAGCCCTGCAGACTTCAGTTCACTGTAGCAAAAGGGCTCTGAGAAAGATGAAATCATCTGTATTATATTATGAGCAAGCAGGCCAGTTGAAAAGGGACATTGAGTATGCAATGTGGTAGATATTAGCAAACACTTAAGAGAAACCACACACACCAAAAAAAAATCCCTCATGCATTGGCCTGGAGTAAGCCTTCAGCATCTGTTCAGGCCCTTCAGAGTCTTCGCTGCTGAGAACATAAGTCGGTTTGTTGGTCATTCCTCTGAACTTGAAGCCAGATGAGCAAATCCGAGCCATTTTATGGTACAATCATTCAAATCATTCCAGTATGTTACAAGACTTTTTGCATTTGCCTTGAGCTTCAAAAAGAATTAGGCGGCATTTGTAACACTTCACACATTCCAAGGAAACGATTGGATCCAATTGTGAAAGTTTTCGAGCTCTGATGAATTTTCTAATGTAAAATTTAGGTTAAGCATCCAACTTAACATGATGCTTTGTGCCAGTGCCACAGAACTAAAGTACAGTAGTGCAGTGATTCATCATGTTATTGGGTTTGTTATTATTTTATGTTTATGATATTATTTGTGATTGCTTATTCTTATTTAGTAATGAATGCTTAACTATTAAATGAAACTAGTCTCCTGATAAACTCATGACAAGCTTCATGTAAAATCAACTGAGTTTATGTTACACAGGTGAGCGTGATGTAGAAGTGACCACACAAAAAGAAATTCCATACATCAAAATTTTCAAAAAGCCATATATATGTATATATAGTGTGTATGTATATATATACATATATATGCATAATTTAAAAAGCTAAGAACAATGAAGCAGATACTTAACATTTCCCAGCTATCATATAATTTTTCTTACTATCCTTCAAATATTGGGGGTTTTCAATGTGGCAGAGAGGAGCATTGCACACACTAGGCAAGCCCTCAACCATTAGTCTATACTCCCAGTTCTGAAGTACCTCTTTATACATAATCTTACTTATCACAATCTCTGTGAGTGAGTATCACTATTCCATCAGCCAATTATTTCACACTCAGAGGAAAGTTATTTTGTGACAGGCCCATTTCTCCCAAGCCTAAGGGCATTGGGGGTTTGCTGCTAGCTTAGACCTTCACAGATACTCTTTACCTGTCAAATGGGTGCTGCTGCCTGGAAGGGAAAAGGATTGAGAAGACAGAACTCTGAAAATGCAAATTATCTAGAAACTAGGTCTTCATGTTCTTCCTGGACATTTTTAGGTATATTGAGGCTAATTTGTATTCTGTATCAGTAGCAGCTATGAACACACAGACACACACACACACACACACACACACACACACACACACACACACGAATACATACATATAGTTGCTAGATATATGAACCAGGCTTTCTTTTGGGCCACCAACCAGCTCCCAAATTATGGCACAGAGACTTATTATTAGTTATAAATGCTTGGCCTTATCTTAGCTCTTTTTTAAAAAATATTTTTTAAGATTTATTTATTTATTATGCAGTGTTCTGCCTGTATGTCTGCCTGCAGACCAGAAGAGGGCACCAGATCTCATTATGGATGGTTGTGAGCCACCATATGGTTGCTGAGAATTGGATTCTGGACTTCTGGAAGAGCAGCCAGTGCTCTTAACTACTGTATCATCTCTCCAGCCCCTTATCTTAGCTGTTAATCTGTTTCTATTCACCTACATTTTGCTTCAGAGCTTTTTACCTTTCATTCTGTATGTCCTACTTCCCTGTTTCTTGGGTCTGATATGCTGGCAGCTGCCTGGCTTCCAGTCCTGGGTGTGTTTATCTCTTATTCCCTCGATCTCTTCTCTTTCTTATCTTTTTCCTAGATTTCTCCTCCTACTTATTCTTTCTGCCTGCCAGCCCTGCCTATCCCTCTCCTGCCTAGCTATTGACCATTCAGGTTTCTATTAGACCCATCAGGTGCCTTAGGCAGGCAATGTGAAACAAATGTAACACATCTCTACATCATTAACAAAGGCAGCATAAACAAATGTAACACACCTTTACACAGGTTAAATTAATATTCCACAGCATAAACAAATGTAACACATCTTTGCCTAGTTAAAACAATATTCCAAAACACATATATATATGTGTGTGTATAATATGTGTATATGTATATGTGTACATGAACGTATATGTGTGCATGTATATGCACATGTACTTATACATATGCACATGATGTATATGTTTATGTGTATGTATATGTATGATAATTACCAGTAGATGTACTGCTTTTCCTACTCTGGAGAAGAGGGAAAGAACATAGAAAGGAAAAATAGGTCTTGATCACTTACAGTTGACAAAGCAGTTGACCTTGAATGCTTTTCAAGCAGCTGCAACCATTGGATACTTAGTTGAATCCTTAGAAATCACAAAGGGAATTAGTGTTTCCTGATTTCAAGGAAACAGCAAAGAAATGGCTGCTCTGCCTCTCCACTACAAAAGCACAGTTCCGGATGTCAGCATTTCTTTAGGGACCAGCTGAGTAAGTAGCTGACTCACATTTGCAAAATGAAACATAGCTTTGCAACAACACACTGATAATCCAGGATTGAAGGCTTAGGTCCAGCTCTGGCAATTTACAGGGCCAAAATAGCATCTTCCTACAGGGATCACTTGAGGGATTCACAGCAGCTTCCTGGGAAGGACAGCACAAAGACTACCTATAATGGAATCACAAGGCATACTGTCATACTATATTCTTTATTATAGTTTATTATTATTATTATTATTAATGTGTATATGTTTACGTGTGTGTGTTCTAAGCGTATGGGCACATAGGTACAACAGCATATATGTACCATGGCACCTGTGTGAAGGTCAGAAGACAGCTTTCTGGAGTTTATTGTCCCCTTTCACTTTGTTGAGTCTGGGTCTCTGTTCTATGTGTCCTAAGATTGATGATCCATGAATGGAGATGCTGTGATTACAGATTCATACCACTGCATCTAGCTTTCCTTTCTGAAAAAGTGGATCTGGAATTATCGGGTGAATGTGGCAAGAACCTTTCTCAGCTGAGCCATCTCACCAGACCCTGGACACATTCTGTGAGTCCACCTTACCTTATCTATCAACAGTTCAAGCCTTGGGAGCTCCTTTTTCACACAGATCATTGAAAGTCACTCTTTGGCTCACTTATATACTGAAAGTATATGACCTCCCTTTGAAATCATTTTAGGATATATTGTCAAGAGATGTAAAGTCCTCTGGTATGCTAAACAAGCAACACAACAATTCAGTCCTGAGAATTTCCCCAAGAATCTCTTTATCTCCTAGAAAGATGAAAAGGTATCAGAAAACTTGAATGAGCAACCAGTGGCCATGCAGCTACAAAGTCCAGGATCTGAGATTTAAAGAGCATAAGCCTATTGGCTGCAAAAACCGACCATACCTTCATCACAATATTGCGTTAAAGCTGATCGATATTGTAGAATATCTGGGACCAAAGTGTTTACGCTTAGCATTTGATTTTTTAACCTTTCTTACCTGGGTCTTCAAATCTTACATGGAAAAGGTCACAAAGAAAGCCAGAATTCAGGTGGAATTAAAACTATAGCTGCACCCTTTCAATGTAGCCAATGGATGGCATTGCCCTCTACACAAATAGTGCTTCTTTTTTTCTTCAAAATATAAAATATGGGATTACAAAGGGTCATGTTACACATACTCTAAGCATTAACTGCAAGTGGAAGTTTAATAGCTAGTTTTTGAGCCAATTTTTGCAATGGCAATTTTCCTCCCTTTTTGTGTTCCCTGACCATTTCTGCAGTCTAATTTGGTTCACAAGCAAATTATACCTTCAAATGACTTCATTTAGCCTGGGCAAGTAGGCAGTTGAGAGTCATTTCAAATTTATTTCCTGTCGTTTGCCTTTTGAAGAAAATTCCCAGAACTGTATCCTGTGCCACCCCTCATCTCCCTTCAGGGTGCCCTTAAAAGCTGAGGCATCACACTCTAAGATATTTCCAACCCCATCCAAATACAGAAAAAAGAAAGAAAAACATGACTTCAGTGACTTATCCATAGATGATATGATTTTTTACAGTAAAGGAACCAAGGGCCTGGGAAGATGGCTCAATGATTAAGATAATTGCCTGCTATTTCACAGAACCCAGGCTCAATTCCCAGTGCTCATATGGGGGTGGCTACAACTGTCTGTAACTCCAATACTGGTATCAAGTGATATGATGTCTTCTGACCTCAGGCACCAGGCACCTGACACACGAGTGGAGAACAGATATACAAGCAAGCACAATGTCAGTACACATAATGCAAAATAAGATTTTTGTTTGTTTGTTTATTTGTTTTCAAGACAAAGTTTCTCTGTGAAGCTTTGTTGCCTGTCCTACAACTTGCTCTGTAGACCAAACTGGCCTTGAACTCACAGAGATCCACCTGCCTGCCTCTGCCTCCCCGGTGCTGGGATTAAAGGTGTGTGCCACCACTGCCCAGTCAAAATAAGATTTTGAATTAAAAGAATGAAGGAGAAACTGAGGAAGGAGCAAGGGGTAGGTCAGAGTTTTGATTCAAGCTTTTCCACCAGCTCATTAGAAAGTTTAGTAAATTCTGTTCATTTCTAGGGTTTTCTGTTCACATAACCAGTAAAATTGGGTAAATAATCTAACTTCATAAACTTATTCGGATGATAAAATGAGATAATAAATATGGCTTCATATCCATGCATATTTGCATAGTCCTAGTTTTGTACTCACTATGTTAATAATAGTAAAAGAAGAGTACATCAAGTTGGATGAGGGATAAGGGAGTGATCTGGGAAGAGTTAGAGGGTGAAGAGTGGAGTGGATATGAAGGAAATATATTGCATCCAGGTATGAAACTCTCAAATTGTAAATTAAAATTTGGAGTTTATAACAGCTAAAACATTTCTATTGTCTGTTGTGGAATATTATTTTAACTGGGCAAAGATGTGTTACATTTGTTTATGCTGCGGAATATTACTTTAACTGTGTAAAGGTGTGTTACATTTGTTTGTGCTGCATTTGTTTAAACAGTGTAAGGATGTCTTACATTGGTTTGGGCTGCACCTGTTTAATTATATAAAGATGTGTTACATTTATTTCACCTTGTCTACCTAAGGCACCTGATTGGTCTAGTAAAGAGCTGAATGGTTAGTAGCGAGGCAGAGAAAGGATAGGCGAGGCTGGCGAGCAGAGAGAATAAATAGGAGGAAAAGTCTAGACACAGGAAGAAAGAAGAAGAGGGAGGAGGAGGAGAAGAAGAAGAGGAGAAGGAGAAGAGGAGGAGGAGGAAGAGGAAGAAGAAGAGAGGAGAGATTGAGGAAGGCGCCTGGAGCCAGCCAGGCAGCCACCAGGCAGCAGACATGAGAAGCAGTGAAAGTAAGATATACAGAAAAAAAGAAAAAAAAGATAAAAAGCCCTGAGACAAAAAGTAGATGAAGAGAAACAGGCTAATTTAAGTTAAAAGAGCTATCCAGAAATGAGCCTAAGCTAGGCCAAACATTCATAAGTAAATAGTCTCCATGTCATAATTTGCGAGTTGCTTGAATGGCCAAAAAAAAAAAAAAAAGAAAAGAAAAGAAAAGAAAAGAAAAGAAAAAAAAGCCTGGTACAGCCACCTGGTGACATTATAGCTGTGTGACATCATAGTGTAATACATCATTCATGTGATTATGGTGATGCCCATATACAAATACTACTACACAATTTGCATGAAATTATAGCATATACATAGCTACTATGTATAGCCCATAATAACTGATTATAAAAAAAGTCATGTTATTAGTTTTTGTATTTTAAAAAAACTGTATCAAATAATTGTCCAGTTTTCTAATAGGAAATATTTACACAATATATGGAATAATATTTGGACCCACTGATGAAATCCAACTCTATAATATAATTCTCTTTTACATAGCAAATGTTTCAGATAATACATCTGTCTTCTCTTTGGATGAGCCATGGAATGGGTAGATTTTCATCTGAAACTAAACAAGCATTTCCTTCCCTTCTTGCAGTTTATATTTTATGTGTTCTAAGAGAATAACCATTTAATAGACAAGACAAACATCTAGTTCCCACAGGAAAGGCCGGAAAAATAGTAAGAATTGTAGTTGGAGCTTTTCTGTGTCCCAGCCTGCTTGTGGTCTAGACAAATCTCTCCCACTCATGTCCCCCAAGTAAACACACAGAGGCTTATAATAATTATAACTGCATGGCCATGGCTCAAGCCTTTTGCTATCTAGCTCTTATATCTTAAATTAGCCCATAACTATTAATCTATGTATCGCTACATGTTCTGTGGCTTTACCTGTGTCCCATTACATGTTGCTCCTTGGGCAGCTTGCTGGTGTCTCCCTCCACCTTCTTCCTGTCTCCCCTTTTAATTTCCTGACTGCCTCTAAGCTGCCTTGCCATAGGCCAAATGGCTTTATTTATCAACCAATCAGAGCAACACATATTCTCAGTGTACAGAAAAACATTTCCCCATCAGAGAACAGTAGAAAAAGTATAGACATTTTGCCAAGTTATGATTAATCTTGTGAATGAATATTTAAATAAATGGCTGCCTAAAAAAAAAGTAAATACAAAATGATTACTTTCAAGGAATTTAACAAGCTGCGGATCTTCTTTTGTCAAATAGATGATAACAAGAAATGGCATTTTAAAGACATTATTATTTGTTGCTTGGTTGTTATTTATTTATATTAACATTTTAGTTGACACATAAAATAATGGGCTTCATTATTACATTTTTATCCATGTATGCTATTGCTCTTTGCTTGCTATCATTTTTTAAGAATTTGTTTTGTGTTGATCTCTACAATTCTTTGAGACAGGTACTAATGTTATCGCCTACTTATAAAAGAGGATTTATGGAACAAGAAAGTTACACAAATGGCTTACTTCTTCTATTTCATTAGTGGTGGAGCCAAAATGAAAATTTATCATTCTTTTTAATGAATTGATGAATGATGGACAATTGCTTATCCAGTAGAATATATTGTCTATAATTTTCAAGATAACCAAAAAAGAGGAAAAGGAAGAGAATGAAAAATTAGAATTTTCCTATGCAGCAATTTTCAGTATGATGAGCCTAACTGATTATAAACATTTTATGGAAATGAGAATTTCCTTCTGTAAGAATCTTTTAGTGTCTTTCCCTTGAAATATGGCATTTTTAAAGGAGAAAAATATGAGGCTAAAAGACAACAGTAGAGATCATTCTCTCCAAGGGTATCCTTTGAAATAGGCTTTCACCTAGTTCTAGTCAGCCCTATTTCCATAAAAAGGAAGTAACTTACTCTAAAGCAAAGAAGACGTTCACCCATGTGCAAATGGCAAGAAATACCACAATAGCAATAATGTCTTGATGATTCACTCTGCTAGAACTGACATCACAATGGGCCTATTTAGTTTACAAAGTCTAAATCTATTCCCAAACATAAGTTGAAAACTGAAATATTTTGTAGGTTGCCTTCTAACTTGGCCAAGGTGGAAATGTCCCCCACAGAGTATTGGAAATTAGAGAAGAAAGGCTATCATCTTAGATTCATCCACTGAAGGAAATGCACCCAGAGCCAAGCACTAAATGAGAGCCACTCTTCTGCATTCTTGTGTGAATCCATTATGATGGGTATGTCCAATCTATGGAATGACACAGATTAGAGGGTGAAGTCTTATCCATACCTGGTGAAGGAAGAGAACATGCAGTATAGCTGTTCCCCAAACAAGTAGTGTGGTATAGAACAATGTATAAAAAAAAAAAAAAGAAGAAGCCACTGAACCAGTGTTCAATAAGCAAGCTGTTTATAAATATTTTTCAGTTTATTGTAATATGTTTGGGTAATGTTTTATTTATTCTCAAGAGTTTTACAATGATGTACCTTGTATTTGGGATATAATAAATTGTTGAAATGTATGACAAGATTTTTTTGTGGTTTTGAAGCATAGTCAACTTGTTTTAACATTTCCTAATATTTTTCAGACCAAATTTGGCAGTAACATTCTAAAACAATTGTGTTTCCAGAAAATTTTATTTTCTGAGGCCCTTCCTAACAATGAACATAGTGTGAAGCCATGGATTTAATGCAGACTATCATTTGAGTGAGATCTGTCTTCCTTAGTATACCTAGCCACACTAAGCTAAGCCTCATTTTTCTTACTTTAGAAGAAAGACACATGGCAATCTTCCTTTAGAGTTCTTGAAGACTAGATGAAGTGATATCATTATCACATTCAACACCTGACTGAAACTAGAATCTTCACATATAACATATTAATTGAGCCAAGTGCCTTTTCTAGTTGATAATAATTTTCTTTTAGATCTTTAAACTTCTTTAATTCCTGTACAAAACAATTCCAGCTTCCCTAAATGATTATTTTTATTCTTAATAGCAGATGTCTTTATGTGGAGATAGCTTTGAAATGAAGTCAATTACTGGGCTCTAATTGTGGAGCCATCACAAGGCAATGGATTTAAAGAATTGATTTGGTTCTCTTTTTCTTTGGATTCCCCATTTCTGTAAAGAAACTAACTTCATTGCACTCATGTTTAGGAAAGAGTTGGGTTAAACAAGAAAACCATGTAGCAGTTTTACTTTTAGATTTTTTTGGTTTTGTATTTGTGTTTGTTTATTTGTTTGTTGAGAAACTTTCATACTGATTTCCACAGTGGATGTAACAGTTTACATTTGCATCAGCAGTTTATGAGGGACAAGGGACACTGAGAAGGACGTTAGGGAAGAGACAAATTAAAGCAAAGAATAATCACATGTAGATATGAAAATGCCATAATGAAACACATTACTCTTGAATCTAAAATAATAATGATAATAAATAAGAAAGAATGGTAAGTCTCAATGACTAATGCTCTTAACTTGCTCATAGGAGATTGTGGAATAGTTTCCTGGCACACGTTTATTTTCTAAACTATTTTCTCTAGTGACCAAAGGCTCAAGATTAGCTGAGATTAATCATAAAATATGTAAACAAAGAATACAATGATATTAACTAGACTACACAGAGCTTAGGAACAATCTTCAACAACTTTGTTTGCTAGACAAATGGAGACATGATAAATTGTACAAAATGAGCAGAGTAGGTAATCTTCTGGATGTCTCACTATCACTGGAAGAAAAGGACATGTGTATCACCCCATGTGAGGAAAGTTATCATTAAGAGCCACAGAAATGGAATGAAAGGAACATATGATTGTGGAATTTCTGACTTGGTTTCAAGCACCAGGTTCACCACATTCAAGTGTACTTACTGTTCATTTTTGTATTTTAATGGTAGAAATATATACCTTTTCTTCAGCATCTTATTGTGAAGATTTATTGGAAAACATGTAGAAGATCTAACCAAGTTATAACATCTAAAAGAGTTCAGATTAGCCCCAGTCTTTGAGAAAGTAAGTCTTCTCCATTTACAGTAGCTGATTCTCAACATCTAGGTTTATGTGGGAAAAAGTATCTTGGGACCAATCATAATTTTCCTTAAAAAATTAAATTAAATTTATTTAATTAAAATTTTTATTGAATTAAAATATAATTGCATCATTACCTTCTCCATCCCCGCCCTTCAACTGCTTTCATGTCCCACCTTCCCTTTCAGGTTTATGGCCCCTTATCCTTTGATGTGTGTGGGGGGGGTGTATGTAGGTAAATGTATAAATGCAACCTGCTGAGTGCAATTAATGTTGCTTGTATGTGTATTTTGTAGAGCTGACTATTTGAGATTGGATAACCTTTTAGGGTACTAATCTCTGGGGAAGACTAACTCTCTCTCTTTAGGCATTTTTTAGTTGCCTGTAGCTTTTCATCTAATGTTATACAAATTAGATTTCCACATATGATCAAAGTGGATATAATGTCATTAATTTGACCAATGACTTTACGCTCATCTTTGAATCCCATCAACTGTTTTGAATACAACCTGGTATATGTTGAATTCAGAATAAGTATTTGCTGAATTAGTTTTATCACAGACTCATGACTGTAAGCAATTTAGTGATCATTTAATCTGATATTTCTCTCACTTATTGACAATTGTGTCTTACTGTTGTATAATCCAATATGGCCACCATTAACGGGATACAGTCTTCATGCACTGGATACAGTTAGTGCACAGAGGGAAAGAAATTTTAGTTGTGTTGAATTTTAATTAATTTTGACCTAAATATGAAATCTAGCATTTTCAGTACTATAAAAACCTTAATCATGGGGGTTTTTTTGTTGGTTTTTTTTTTTGTGTTTTCTTGGAATGGCATAGGTATAAAAATATAACTTTTCATTGTGAGCAATGTAATATAGAATACAAATCAAATATCCAGGTTAAATTTCAGTGTGGTAATTAACATGTTGTGAGGATAAAGTGTGAGATTTCAAGGATTTAGTACAAGGACATTATCTTAGGGTCACTATCGCTGAGATGAAGCACCCTGACCATAGCAACTTGGGGGAGAAAAGGTGGATGTGGTTTGCACTTCTGCATCACAGTTTGTCACTGAAGGAAGTTAAGAAAGGAGCACAAACAGAGCAGGAACCCAGAGGCAGGAGCTGATCCCGTGGAGGGATGCTGCTTACTGACTTGCTCTTCATGGCTTGCTCAGCCTGCTTTCTTATAGAACCTAGGAAGGACCATCTGCCCAGGGATGGCACCACCCAAAATAGGCTAGGCCCACCCCCGTCAATCGCTAACTAAGAAAATGCCCTACAGCTAGATCTTAGGGAGGCATTTTCTCAAATGAGGGTCTCTCCTTTCAGGTAACTGTAGCTTGTGTCAAGTTGGCGTAAAACTAGCCACCACAAACATCGAACATACCATTAGAATATTTATGCTGATATCAAAAAATTAGAGATTATTGGCTGGATAATATTTTTAAACCAATTTTATCTGCTTTTTTAACTTTTAAAAAATGTAGCAATAGGATCTGAAGATAGTTCAGCAATTAAGACAACTTTTAGTTCTTACAGAGAATCAGAATTTAGTTCCCAGCATCCTCAGGGCCTCTCAACTACCTTTGACTAGAGATCCAGAGGATCTGATGCCCTCTTCTGACCTCTTCATATACTATACTCATATGAATATAGCTACACAGAGAGACAAACATATTCACATGTAATAAAATTAAAATAAAAAACTAAAAAATGATAAAATAAAGCAATAGAAAAATTTAAAATTTCCATGCACTTACATTTTGTCTATTGGGTCTCTTGATTCCCTGTTTCAAGAAGAAATTAATTTGTTCTTAAATTCCTCTGTGAGTGATATCCATAAGCTTTTCCATAAAATTACCACATTTGTTGAAAAGATGTGTGTGTGTGTGTGTGTGTGTGTGTGTGTGTGAAGTTGTAATCTTTTCCATTTTTCCAGGCATAGCTTGTATTTTAATATCCAGAAAAAATATTGAGCCACATGTTGGCTCATCAGAAACAAAGAAGAGTTATAGCAGCAATAATAAAAGCAATGTTAACTACTTATTGTATGCCAGGCAATATAAATAAATATTCAATATAAAATACCCCATTAGCCGGGCGGTGGTGGCGCACGCCTTTAATCCCAGCACTCGGGAGGCAGAGCCAGGAGGATCTCTGTGAGTTCAAGGCCAGCCTGGGCTACCAAGTGAGTTCCAGGAAAGGCGCAAAGCTACACAGGGAAACCCTGTCTCGAAAAACCAAAAAAAAAAAAAAACCCATTAACCATTTCAGATCGATGTAGTGGGTAGCCATTCCAGCTTTGATCTGGAAGTTCCAACCCCCATTGAGGCTTCGGTAACTGTCAGGCCTACAAGGCGGGGCCAAGAGAGGGCCCTGAAGACCCAAGATCCGGATATGCCGCCCTCTCTTGGTTCCTGGACCCTGGACGCTGGAAGTAGACCAAGAAGAGTTCTCCAGAGAACACTGCCGGACTGTGCTACGCCTTTCCTAGACCCTGCAACCTACCTATCCCTTCATTTGTAAGTTACGCCACTAAATAAACCTCCCTTTTAACTACGTGGAGTGGCCTTAATAATTTCACCAATAGATCATCTATGATATCATTGCCATGTTAGGATCAAGAGAAGCAAAGCTGAAGTAAGGAGAAGTGAAGATGGTGAGTGATAGATACTTCAGTGTGAGCTGATATATTTGTTACCACCATCTCTGATTTTATTATTGTCCCTCCCTCTGGAAGAACTGAAAAACCTCTCTCTACTCTGTTAACAATTAGACCCTGAGTCCATTACATGTGCTGATTGCCCATTTGAGCACAGCAGGTTTGGTAGTGCCTGAAATATAGTATCATGAAGAGGGCCTGTGATATAGAAATGGATCAAGGTGCAGTTGGCTTTTGTATGCAAGAGTCTAGTTTAAGTTCATTCCAGACTAGTTGCCATGGA
>CABHPH010163184.1:0-13290 GCA_902168325.1 Peromyscus nudipes
TTTTTTTTTTTATTGATTAGTATTTAATTCCTCATTGATTTTTTTATATGATGAGTGGGGGCAAAAAACAGTTATGTTTAACCTAGATAATGGAATAGTCTTGCAATTGGGATAGTCATTTAGTCTTACACTATTTGTCACAATATTATTATTCACCCTAACTATCTGAGGCACATTAGGCAAGCTTATGCTGGGTAGTGAACTGTTAAAAACCAATGTCCCTTAAACAGTAAAGTTTTATTTTGCACCTACGTCAAATCTCCATTACTTAATATCCTCTTCCTGGTACATTGTCTAGTTCACAGCACCATGTGCCATTTAACCATTGTGTCTATTCTCTGTAATATTCCTTTCTTCTATTATTCTGTCACTTTTCATGTTTGATTGCTTTGGAGAATGTTTGTCAGGTATTTATAGAACACCTCTCACTTTGTGTTTATTTTATTAGTTTTTATTATTATTTGTATTTTTTCCTGTTATTTTTATTTTTCATAATTTCCCTTTCCCTTTGTTTCTTTTGAATGCTCCCATAAACTTGTCCATGCTCTCTAATTTATAGCTTCATTTTTCATTCATACTTATTGCATGCATATATATATATACATATTACTAAAAATAACCTGCTCGGTTTGTATGTTACTTGTATGGATGTTTTAAGGACTGAACATTTGGTATTAGATAGTCAATTGTTGTCCTCTTGCCTGGGAAGACTATTTCTTTGATTTTCAGTATTCCTTAGTTGCCAGTAGTTCTTTGTGTATCTTTGAAGCCTCAAGGTCTTTCCCCCATCATCCATTTTGGTATGTCTTTTGGTGTCATCTTTGTTTAGCTCACAGCCATGTTTACACAGTCATGTTTTGAGACTTTATGGGTGTAGCTTCTGATATTCTTAGGAGAAGTAGTCTCAAAGGAAACACCCTGATCCTCTGGCTTTTATGATCTTTCTGCCCCCTCTTTACCAGTGTTCCCTGATTAGTTTTTAACAATTAGGCTCAGGGAATGGCTTCTATTTCAATGATGGCAAAAATCAAAGCTTGGTTTTCATAGCATCAAATTAGTACCTACCTCTTCTTTATATGTCTTATCAGCCTATAAACTTAATAATAAACTTGATCACTTTAATAAGCTGTGTGATTACTTGGTTGCTCAACATTTAAAGTATCATTTTTTTTCTGTCCACTATTGAATCCAATTCCAAGAGAGTGGAATTAGGCCAATACTGTTTAGTAACTTATTCAATGTGCAGCGAAGTAGTAAAATTAGAATTGTAAATAGCTACTTCTGGAAATTTTGGAAACATTGTACAATTATCTTGAAGTCTGAATAGAAATTCTTTCACAAATTTACCATTTTGTCAACTTTTTCTATCATAATTTATGTGTATAGTTTTTATTTGTCAGTAAGGTCTGTTTTACCAGTACCCCCAGAAGGCTGTGCTTTTTATTGTAAGTTCAAAATGTAAAATTGTGTGTTTTAATTAGTAAGAATTAGTTATATATGATTAATTTCATTTTAGGATTTGTAGGAATTTGTGTTTTAATCTTCAGACATTTAAATTGATGCTTCAGCTTTAGATTGTCCTTTAAATATTTCTTCATTGGACTTACATAACTTTTCAATTGCACCTACAATTAGAGTTTCCATGTGATGTATAAAATCTTCTATTTATGTCATTGATCAAAGATTCTATGTCGGTATACTTTGTGACACAAGAAAGATATAAGGTCCATTCTCTTCATTCATGATCAGTTTGATATTGTAGCAAGGAAGGTTCACATAAACTCTCACTGTTGTGGGCACTCATCTCATATACTCATACACAGAATGCATACACTTTCTAATTTCCCTACGTAGTGATGCTAGCAGATAGGAAACTGTGAGAGTCCCATTAGCTGTCATGACGGATGTCTCTGTAGACTGTAACTTGACACATTTGTGTTGTGTTCCTTAGGAAGACAACTTATTGTTGTGTGTTGATCTGTTTTGGATCCCTTCTGAGATAGAGTCACTCTTCGTTTATTTCTCCGGGACTCTCCATGTTCCCCACTTTTAAATCCCTTTCACCTGTCAATCATGCCCATATTTTCCCTATAGATCAAACTCTAATTTGAATAATATGATTGAGTGTTTCTCATGGAGATTTTCGCAGTCATTCAGTCTTTGCACTTTTTCCCTTTCTTCCTGTCTTTAATGGGTATATCTGTTTTCGTGTTGCTTTATGGGTGCAGTGTATATGAATCTGTAGAAAACACTGTGGAAAGAAAGAAAACTTCTGTCCAAGATTGGAGACTGCCATATGAAAAAGTGTATAATACTCATTATCAGAACCAATTCCTCCCATATTGTGATCATTTTCCCCCATTTGTTGTTTATGCACTAGGCACGGACTATGTACAAAGTTCATTTCGAATGGATTCCTTGTGCAATTTGCACAAACAACAATTTTATCAATCAGTCTAGAATACACAGAATTTATCCTCTTGATATCTTTTTCTACTTTTCAAAAATGTGCATAACTATGTAGTTGAAGTCGTCTTATGGAAAGAAGTCAGGTGTCTTGCGTAGGAGTTCGCACCTGTAATCCCAGAATTTTTAAGATGTAAATTTAAGATTAACTTCATTAAAATAGTTGGTTTGAGGCTATGTGAGACACTGTCTCAAAAAAGGCATAGGCAGAGTATTCAGTATAATAGAGTTTACTTGAAGATTTGGTGATGGTGCAGTTGACATGCGTATTGAGAACTTAATGTGAAGGGGACAGTGTGACACCTCAGATACAGCAACTCCACTGTAGAAAATGATGTAAGCCTGAGACCATGAAGTCCTCTAGCCAAATTTAGACAATCAGCTAAACAGTTTCAAACCTGGCCTTATAAGGTTAGGCTGACCCAAGCTTACAAGATACATCTGCCACTAAACAGATATGACTAAAAAACCTGCAATGGGTGGAACTGTTACTAACCCCATCCAATCAACATGTGCCCATGTGCCCCATGTAACTGCTCCTTGACTGACCAATTAGAACAAAGATTAGTTCACTGTGCATAGAATTCCTCAGGTTCCTTGTTAAAAGTGCCTACATGACTTTGTCCCGGGTTGTCATTGCCATTTTGTGTGAATAATTGACCCGTGCATGCTGTCTAGTTCAGTAGAATAAACACTCCTTGTGTTTGCATACTACTTGAGTCCAGAGTCTTTTTTCAGTGAATCTCCAACCCTTTTAATACTAGGTAGAAAAAGAAACATGCATCTTCAAAAATATCTCTTCTTGCTGTATAAAAATACAGTTCTCAAATTTCAGAAGGCCCAGAAGCCATACAGAAGTGTGAATTGGATAAAAGTGTTCTTCCTCTTGACCCTGTTATCTTGTAAGAGATTTACATGTGCCAAAGAAACCATTAACAGAGCATGCTTGGCTGCAGTCTGAATAATGAAGGTAATTTATTAAAACATTCGAGTTGTATAATGGAAAACATTACAGCTCTAAAATGTAGTAGTTATGTGACCTTTGATGAATCACTTCATATTTCTCTGCTCTCTGCTGTACAATATCTCTTCTAATGTTATGTTCCGGCTGACTTTAAGGCATGCTATTTGATATGAATTCTTGAGACCAGAGGCATTAATGTTATCTGGGAGCCACAGGGAAGTGTGAATTCTTAGTTCATACTTTATATTTACTAGATCATAATTGGTTGGGATGGAGATAAGAAATCTCTTAGGTAATAACTATGTTGAGCAGTTGGTAACAAATAGTAAACACAAATTATTTGGCCACAAGAAAAACAGAAGTGATCCTGGGTGGAATGTTTTCTCTCCTTGTGTAGAAACAAAGATTGGACATGGTATATAATGTGCTTCTTGTGATGAAATAATTGGATCAAGTCTGAACAAAGGTGGGTCAAAGGCACTGCTCTCCCTGTGGTTCTTTCTCTTGTATCAACATTTGTTGACACTAGAGTGCAGTCCTCACTTTGATACAAGAAGAACCAACAAGAGAGAAAAGCAATCCTTCCCAAGAAAACCCTGGCAAATAACATGCACCCCCATCCTCTGAAGGAATTTATTCTCACACAGCTCTCTGGAGGCTGGTACTTCTATTGTAAACCTGCTGCAGGGTTTTGGTTCCTAAATTCAAGAAAGTCCATTTTTTTTTTCTTTATGACACTTAATATCACAATGCCAGACTGTGTAACCCTGCAAATCCTCTGCTACTACACAGGGGCTTGTAAGGAAAAGACCCAACTGTTATAACAATACTCACTTCCCCATTGCACACGGAAAACTCATGATTCATAAGGGACTTTCCCTCGGTACTTATAATAGAAACTTTACTATACCTGTAGCCATATAAAAAAAGGCGATGGAAAGGGAAGGGAATTTACCAAGAAAACAAACCAAGAGCAAAATAGAAAGATAATGTCTTCCAGAAGGTAAAGGGATAGGGCTATTGGGGAAAGGTTCTAATGATCAATAAATATGCTCCTACACCCCATGCCAAGGGGAAAGCCCATGGTCATCTCTCCAGTACTTAGCAGTGATATATTAAGAGTATAAGGTTGAACAGAAGCTCTTCACTCAACCAGCAGAATTTAATTTTAGCAGAAGAGAGATAATAAAGTCTGGAATTTTTCAAGATGAAAGACGTAAACAAGAAATTAAAAAGACATTGTTCCTGCGGCAACTCTAGATGAAATCTTTATTGACTAGATGGATGAGAAAGAGTACATGACTATGTGCACCAATGTGTTTTTCTGAATATAAAATCTTACATGAGAATGGTGACTTTTACTCAATCTTAACAAAGGTGATCTTTTGTTTTTTCTAAATGGAAAAAAAAAAGATGGACTTTGAGAAGGAGTTTACATATTGAAACAATTTAAATGCTCAAAATGGAAGATTAGGGATTTAGCTCAGAGATAGAGCACTTGAACAAAACAAAACCACACACACACACAACAACAACTTAAAAAATGTGGTTCTACCAAAGCTCATATGAACTCACAGAGTCTGAAGCACCATGCACAGGGCCCGCATGGGTCTGGACCAAGTATTCTGTTCATATATTATGGCTTCAGGTTTAGAGTTTTTATTGGATTCCTGAGTGTGTGAAAAAGTGGATCTCTATTTCTTTTACCTTCTCTTTGGTTCTTTTCCTTTTTTGTGATCTAATGAGGGACAGAAAGGGAGTGAATACAGATGTGGGGGGCAGTAGGGAGGAAATCGAGGAGTAGAGGGAGAGAAATATAGCATATACTATGTTATATGAAAAATAATCTATTTTATAAATAATAACAGAAAAATGGGGTTTTAAATGCATCCCTGACATGGTATTATTGCAAATATCTCAGATTCTAGCTCAAATTTTTCTTTCTTCTTGATGCTCTAACCTCATTAAATCTACACAATACTGCTACATTTTGGAATTTTGATTCTCTAAAGGATGCCATACTAAAGACATAGTCCAGCTTGATGTAAATGCTTGATGATATAGCCTTAAAGATGTAAGGTTTAATGGGAGATCATAAGTCACTTGGAGTATATCACTGTAGAGTATTTTGAAACTCTGTTTTATTTTTTTATTTTTCCTCCTTCATTTCCCATCAACAAGTAGACATTTTATGAGCTGTCATTGTTATCTGACATCCAATCAGAGGACTGAGAACAAGGCCACCTTGCTCTAGATATGAATTTCTAAATATCTGTGCCAAAATAAATCTTCTTTAAAAAAATCAATTCTGATATTTTCTGTGTACAAGGGAAACTGACTAGCATAGACAAATAATATCAAGAGATGGAGTCTTGGCACTTACTACAACATTACAAAAAATGTGGAAAAAACTTTAGGAATTAATTTTCAGGAGAAATTTGGAGTAGGTTAGATAAAACCTAGAATGTTGTAAGTAAACTTAAGTAGGTGACACTCTTGGGGGCTTAGATGACTACAATTCCTGTTGCAATCTAGAGAAGAAAGGTGTGCTGAGGACATTTCTAGTGAAACTGCTGTTTGTTTGGGGAATTTGAATGAAGGTCAAATTTGTTCTATCACGGCAAGTAATCTAAACAAAACAAATAATCATAACTAACAATGTTTTGTTCATGACTTAAAATATTGTGGGAAACTAAGCTTAAAGGCAATAGACAAGCTGATTTATCTGAGGAAATGTAAAAATAGCTAGTGATTTGGAAGCAGAAGAGATTTTTCTGGCTACTTTTAGGCAAATTTAAAGTATGAAATCAAGAACAAAGAAAAGTGTAGAGAGACATTAAAAACAAGAGGTTCCCAAATGAAAGTAATAATTCCCCCTCTTCCCAAATCTGTCAACTAGTGTTCCTTATTCCCATCCTTTTAAATCAAAATGAAGAAAGGCAGGTCAAATGGCTATATCTCGTCCTCAGTGTTCTGAGAAAACACAAATTCATCTATAATATGGAAAAGAAAAAACCAAAATAGACCATATTGGGAAAAAAAATGACTTTAGAATAAAAGGCAGATGATGGTTCCAAACCTGTTATTTGAGAAAGTAAAGGACTTCAACCTATGTGTATCTAACAGTCATATCTTCCCATGAATTGCTCTAGCCTGTCAATTAATGAGTGATTATCTTTCCATGCCCAGAATCAACATAAAAACTGATATAAATCTGGGTTTGCCATATTCAGGTAATACTAACTTAATTGCTGAATTTGTCTTTTATATTTTTTTGTGCTAACAGTATCAACTTAAGCCTCAAAAGAGCATGAAGTAGGCAACATGACCATCACGTAAAGGCTTAGCACACTTGTTTGAATTATACAATGGAGTGACTGAGCTTCAGCAAGGTATTAGCTCAAGAGACTGAAGCCATCTGATTCACATTAAATGGTAAAGGAAAGGCATAATCAAAGGAAGGCCCTTGAACTACACCAGCACAAGATGCTCCTTCTCTTCAGAGGTAACATCGAATTCCTCCAAATACTGCATCCACAGTGAGTGGACTTCAGCAATAAAGTCTTCCATCCAACTTCTGACGGTCACCAAGGGTGACGACAAAGCCTCTATTGTTGTGGAGATCTCTTGGATCCTCTTGACCAAGGGGTGAGGAAGTTTTCCTAGCCTGGCACTAGGATGCAGACAGTCTATAGCTCTTGTGGGGGAGCATTATCATGCTCCAGGAGAGACATTGGTATATATTATGTAATAAATTATGTATTATGTCTATATCTATTAAATAATATTATATAATGGCAAAATAGTATCTATGGCCTTTTCAATTTGGAAAAATAAAAATTAAATGTGTGGTTTCAGGATCAGAATATTCAAAGCTTTCTTCACTGTTGAAATTGTGAGCTCTGTCTGTACATGCAGATTGTTCACTCATGATGAACTTCCACGGAGACATTTGCAGTAGCCCTTGAAATTATCTTCACAATATTCAACTTGATTTCCATAGCCCTTTTAGCTAGCATTTGTGAGCTATTTCTAAAGACCCACTGCTTTTCATAGATCTGTAACTTGGGCTTTCATCTGAATACACGACCAGAAGACTAGATTTTGTCTGTTCCCAGAGGAGAATAAAGCAAACAAACAAAGAAACAGACAAAAACAACAACAACAAAAAAAAAAAAAACCCAGAAGTTATAAGATTCAAAATTGCTGAGGTTTACAGCAATAATAAAGTGGGAGAAAATATCTAAAAACTAGCATTTCAGAAGTCTTCTTGGCTTTCAGAATGAATGGCAAAGTTCAGTAATCCTCGTCCTCAGCCCTAGTTCCTGAGCTCTAGCTTCTCATTGCAGTGGGCATTCTTCTGAGGAAAGCAAACATGCTCATGGATAAAAGCTTGGGCCACTTGAGGTTCCTAGAAAGCAAATTAATCTGCAGGGCAGTTTAAAAACATGAAAAGAGGAAAGTGGGAGCATGACTCTGGGAGGAAGCAGACATAGACTCTTCATGCTAAAGAATGCACAAGAGGCTCTTAGTATCAGACCTCTACTGTGGGCTTTGAGCCCCTCTGGGCTTGTTGTCTGTGGGAGTCCTAACTCCCAGCATAATGGATAAACTTATTATGCTCACAACAAGCTGCTTAATTTTGTCCTGCTAACAACAGCCGGCTAAGTTTGCATTATGAAACGATTGTTAGAATTGGAGGTAGGCAGACTTTTTAATTAGGGGTTGTTTGAAAGCATTAAAGAGTTTAAATCAAGGACCTGCATCATTATATTTGGAACATGGTAGTAGTTCTTATCTTTCCAAAATTATCTTTACCTGAAAATAAGTAAGAAGTAAAGTTAAACTGTAACATAATTTGGATAAATTAATTTGTGTGTGTGTTTCTGTGGTAAATCCCATTATTTATGGTTAATAAAAATCAAAATATCAAAGGACCTTTCTTTATTCTAAACAATGAGTCTAAGTATCTAACAATTACTTGAATTTGAATATAATATGATAAATGTCTTCTTACAATCTTCTACAGTCAGATTATAGTCAGTAAATTATAAAGAAAGAAATAAAGAGGCAAAAGAACATTAGAAAGGTACATTGACTATTTGTTTAATGCTCACAAACACTAATGTTATGGTTTCACAGGAGCTGCTATTTATGTTTTAAAACTCATCAATTGAGATCATAGAAGGATATAATTTAGTCACAGATCTTTTACTGCAAATGCATTTTTCCATAAACAGAATGTAAAGAACCTTTGCTTTCAAATACACATTTCAAAAATCCAAAATTAGGTTGTTTGCTTGTCTGTTAGCTTGCTTTTGCAATATAAGTTGACAATGTTCATGTGGAACATTTGAACAATGACAAAGATTTTTCAAAATATGTTTTATAAAAGTCTTTATCAGTGAAGTTGATTCATGCATAAATTGGTCTACAACCTGTTTCCTAGCTTGTATATGAAAGGGAACATGGAAGCCAGAGGGAATATGCAAAAGCTGTTCTCTGTGTCCTATCTCCAATTTCTCACTTAGCAGGCATGTAGTGGGGGAGGGGTGAAAACTTGCATTCCTAACAAGGTTCAGGGTAGTGCACCTGTGTGAAGACAGGAATCACACCTACTACCCCAAACTAGTTGGACTAGGTGTTGGGAAAGTTACAGAATGTGATGCCCCTGTTAAGTTGTAAATACATTTCTTCATATAGAATAACTCCCTACAGTGCATCAAAAGAGCTTTCAGGTCCTGAATTAATTGGTACTTTCTTTTTTTTTTTTTGTATCCTAAGAAAGAAATCAAGAACAATATCATTCACAAGAAACTCAAAATATATCTTGAAATAAATCTAAGCAACAAAGTGAAAGACTTGTACGACTGAAGTTTAAGATACTGAAATAAAAGAAAATTGAAGTAGATACCAGAAGATGGAAAAACCTTCTAAACTCATGGAATATTAGAATTAATATTTTGAAAATGACCACCCAACTGAAAGCAATCACATATAAATTCCAAGGAAATTCATCATTGAAATTGAAAAAAAATCTTAAATTTCATATGGAAATATAAGATCTATGGTAGACAAAACAATCCTCAACAAAGACTTTAAGTTATGTTTGAGATTTATAATAACACAAACAGTGCAGTACTGGCATATAAGCAGTATCATTGACCAGCAAAATAGAATTGTGAACCCACATATAAATCCAAGTTTTATTGACTGTGATGATTTTTATATACTCTGTTCTCCCATGCTGCCATTTTTATTAACATTACAATCATTACTGCTCTACTTCCCTGATATCATCAAGAGATACATCAAAGGTAACATTTTATTATCTTCTAGAAGGGTAAATTGAACATTAATTTTTACTAGACATTCCCTAAATTCCTAAACCCAAAGATAATGTGAAATGAATGCTCAAGTCTTCAATGTTGTAGGAAAATCCAATATTATATTCAGTTTTAAGAAAAAATGGAATCATGACACTTCAAAAAAATGGATGAAATTGGAAATCATCATAATTGGACAAGTGTCAGGTTTTCTCTCTTGTTGATCTGAGATTTCGCGCGCGCGCGCGCGCGCGCGCGCGCACACACACACACAAACAAACACAAACACACACTGTGGAAATAATTGATTTAGGAAAGAGGCAACGGAGGAAGAGATGATATCCTAGGTTGGGAAGGAAAGAGATGGTTTGAAGGCAGAAGATAGTCAGTGTGTGTGCTTGGAAGGAAGAAAAGGGTTGGTCAGATAGAGTAGCAAGGATAGAAAGAGAGAGAAAGATAGATAAATACATAGTGTGTTTAGATCCCGTAATGACACTCATAATGCTATGTTAACTAAAATTTTAAGAAAGAAAACAAAAACAGCTTGGCAGTGGTTTTTCATACCTTTAATCCCAGCATTTGGGAGGCAGAAGCAGGCAAATCTCAGAGTTTGAGGTCAGCTTGGTGTATAGAATGAGTTTGAGGACAGTCAGCACTACAGAGAAATTCTGTCTTGAAAAAAAAAAGAAAGAAAGAAAAAGGAAAGAGAAAGAAAGAAGGAAAACATCAAGTTGAAAAACCAGATTTTCCCTCTGGCCATGGCTGCTATCAGGCTCCTCATCATTATGATTCTTGTCCTTGCTCATTCATGCCACTGTTTGAATACCTGTTGTGGAGGCTTTAAAATTCAAAGGCTCTTGGCCAGCTCAGGATAAGGCCATCAAGACAGCCTAGTACCTGAAAATACTTTCTGAACTGTAATACTGAAATCATCACCTTTAAGTACTCTTTAAGGACATGGCTATTTTATAAACTTTTCTGTGTTTGATTGGCAAATTAATTCTTAAGAATTGCTTTGAGATTTAAGGTGACATTCATATTGGATATCTGGGACTACATTAAGATATGCTTTGAAATAGTTTCCTTTGCTAACTGATGCAGACAGAGACTATGGATAGATCTAAATACAGCGCCATCTCTAGAACCTACACTTCCAGTTTTGCTTACCAATATTCCACAATCTCTTCACTGCTTCTATTTTATACAGACTTTATAGCCAGGACCTCTGTAGATATAACCAAAGTAGATCAAGTATAAAATTAGGGAGCATTAGTCCTTGTTCTTAAAGTCTATAACAATTTAAAGAGCATTTACTTCAGTAAACATATATGTTTCATTATTGTATACATGACAGCTGCTCTTACTTCTAGCACTTAAACATTAGGTATTTGCTTTTGTTCTTCACTTTAAAGTTGAAAGTTGGAGAAATGGATGAGATCTACATGAGCAAATTGGGGGTGAGGAGGGCTAATGGAGGGCAAGAGTCAGGGGAAAGCTAGCTTAGGGGAGTAGGAGGTCCCAGCTGGATCAGGAACAGAGTGAGAGAACAAGGAAAGAGACACCATGATAAATGAAGACCCCATGGGAATAGGAAGAAGCAGAGTGCTAGAGAGGTCCCTAGAAATCCACAAAGATACCTCCACAATAGACTACTGGCAATGGTCGAGAGAGTGCCTGAGATGACCTACTCTGGTGATCGGATGATCAAACACCCTGACTGTCATGACAGAACTCTGATCCAGTGACTGGTGGAAGCAGATGCAGAGATCAACAGCCAAACCCCAGGTGGAGCTCCGGGAGTCCAATTGGGGAGAGAGAGGAAGGATTGTATGAGTGAGAGATATTGAGACCATAATTGGAAAAAGCACAGGGACAAACAGCCAAACTAGTGGAAACACATGAACTGTGAACCAATAGCTGAGGATTCCCCATGGACCTGGACCAGGCCCTCTGGATAAGTGAGACAGTTGATTAGCTTGGACTGTTTGGGAGGCACCCAGGCAGTGGGACCAGGACCTGTCCTTGGTGCATGAGCTGGCTCTTTGGAACCTAGGGCCTATGCTGAGACACTTTGCTCAGCCTTGGTGCAGGGAGGAGGGGATTGGACCTGCCTGGACTGAATCTACCAGGCTGAGCTGAATCCCCAGGGAGACCTTGCCTTGGAGAAGGTGGGAATAGGGGGTGGATTGGGGGTGAAGGCTAGGGGGTGGGAGGAGGGAGGACAGGGAATCAGTGGCTGATATGTAAAATTACATTAGTTATAAAATAAAAATATTTTTAAAAAAAAGAAAGTTGGGGTTGGTCCTGAGGAGGTTGCTCCGTGACCAAGAACACTTGTTGCTCTTGGAAAGGACATGAGTTTTATTCTCCACTTTAGTCATTTTGTAAGTATCTGTAATGTGACTCCAGCTCAAACAGGTATAAGCCCATTTTCTTGTTTCTTTGGGTGCACACACACAATTGTCAGACACTCACTACATGTACTCATAAATTAAAAAAAAATTAAATACTAGATGTAGGTAGAAATAGCCCAAAAAATCAGTTTTTTAAAAAAATTATCCTAGTATACTTTTGGAGACATTACAATATTATTTAATGGCAGACAGATTTGAAAATGACAGTCATAATTCATTCTAAGGTTATCAAGTTCAATGTTCAATTTAAATTTTCCTTAATATTACATTAAAAATTATTCAAATTTTATGGAATGAATTATTTTGCTTACACTGTTTGAAAATGCTGTATATCTCTGTGTACCCGAAATGTTGAAGGCTGGCACTGTCATGCCCAGAATGCACTGGGCTCATCCCTCAATGAGAGCAAAGGTGGGAGCTTTAGAGGAGCCGAAGTAAAGGCTGCTTCCTTACTGACTGTAATTGAGGAAGGATCTGGAAATGATTCTCCAAGTTGTCATTACTCTGGCCAAAAGAGGGAAGGACATTCCATTTGAGCAAATGATACATATTCATATGGGTAGGGCTGTGGCTCACGTGTAAAGGTGGGTACAGTTTTGTGCATGTTCCCTTTACAGTCTTTTTTCACATGCCCAGAAATGGCAGATGGGAATGTTTCTGGGCAGAAAATTTAGTATTATAAACTGAAAATTTTACTTTCAGTCACCCAAAAGGAATGTGCACTGATAATTTTGATTGGTTTCCCTGGAAGTATTTATCTAAAATATATAACCAAGCAGAAGTTTCTCCCCTTAAAAAGTAAAACAACAACAAAAAAACAAACATACAATAAGGGAAAAAAACATCAACTTTGAAAGAAATTTAAATATTACCTAGGAACACACATCCCTCCTCCACAATCACAGGTCATTTTGACAAGTCTGGACTAACTTAGAAATACCTATCTCAGTGGAAAAATATCCCACTCCACTGAGAATACCTGCTTCTTTTCATGCAACTCAAAACCTTTTTTTTAAAAGTAAATTGTATTGCATGTAGTTGATATACAAAATAACATGGAGTAGATAGATAGATAGATAGATAGATAGATAGATAGATAGATAGATAGATAGATACTGAA
>CABHPH010163184.1:13390-42771 GCA_902168325.1 Peromyscus nudipes
TGGGTATAGCTATCATTTTATGATATTACTCTGATGCTGATAAGTGTGTCTA
This sequence comes from Peromyscus nudipes, assembly GCA_902168325.1. Lineage (NCBI taxonomy): Eukaryota > Metazoa > Chordata > Mammalia > Rodentia > Cricetidae > Peromyscus > Peromyscus nudipes. The sequence goes on from CABHPH010163184.1 coordinate 13,443, forward strand.
AAGCTACTACTTCATTAAGAAAATCTCCTACATAATGTGATTACCTGGTCTTCAAGTTTTACATTGTATCTCTACACTATTTATCTAGTCTTTAAAAAAAAATTAAATATAAATAAATTCAAAACCTTAAAAAAAATGCCAGCATTTGTTTTTGTCTGTCTCTACATGTCCCTGCATGAGGTTGTGCATGTGCCATGGAGCACACATTGAAGTCGGAGGACTTCTTACAGTGGTGGGTTCTCTCATTCCACTTCATGTTTCTCAGAGAGTGAACTCAGGTCAGAAGCTTTTGCAGCTGTAGCTGTCCTTTAGCTGCTGAGCCGTCTCCAGGGCCCACCTTCCTATTGTTCTTACTCATTAACTTCTTTGACCCATGTTTCACTGCTTGCCACTTTTCACCCTTCCCTAATAATCACTGTTTTCTTCTGTGCCCTTATATTCTACATATAAGTAAAATGCAGTATTTTGAAAAATTACATCAAGTATTGTGACCTTGATAAAAGACTCTCACAATTCTACCTGGTACTTAATCTCTACCCACTCAATTTCTCTGACAATATTTTGTCCCCCTATGGTATTATTGAATTGGAAATAGCTACCGTATGATGGTTACCCCCTGTTTGTCAGGCATTTGTGGAACATGAACATATTTAATCTTCACTAAAGCAGTAAGAAATGGAGATAAACAGCTCCATTTTAGAGATTGGGAATGGAAAGGCAAATTATGTGAACGACCTGAGGCCTTATAGTTTGTAACACAGACAGTAAAGATATAAACTATTTACAGGCTGGTTGATTACGTTTCTTCACCTACTTAGATCTCTGCAGGAACTGATCCAGAATCTTATTTATAAATGAATATCTTAATCCAGTGCAGCTAAATCATACAATGGTTACTTAATGACTCTCAAGTAACTGAATAAAAAGATTGATAAGTGAATGAATTAAAAAAACTCATTTCCTATAAATTCAAAAAATTTTATAGTATCTTTGAAGAAATTTACAAAGACTTTTTACTTTTTGAAAATATAATACCAGCATATAATAGTGAATATATTCATATTAATTCCTGCTTCCCCCTCCAACTCCCTCATGGTCCCTATGACATGTCTGTCTCTCAACTTCACAGATTTTGTTTGTCATTTTTATTTATTTATTTTTATTTTGATAGCCCAAGAAGTCCAGTAGGTGCTTCCCACATGGGCATGTCTATGAGACCATCAAGTAGAGCATGGGAAACCTATATGAGGCCACATCCTCAGGAAAGAATTATTTTTCTTTCAGCAACTATTTCCTATCAATAGCTCCTTAGTAAGTGGTGGGGCCCAGGAACCAACTAGTGCATCTATGTAGAGATTTAGACTACCTTGATTTTGTATAGCATTTCTGCGTGTTAACCACAGTTGTTGTGAGTTCATGATTGTGATAGCCACATCGTCTTCAGAAGGCCAGTCTGGTGAAGATTTTCCCCATCCTCCAGATATTGCATTCTTTCTGTTTGTTAGTTATGCATCTCAACATTAACTCCAACCAATTCCAAAAACAGGAGTTTCTACAAACAAAGATTAAGGCAGGCTGGGTCTGTAGGCATAGGCACAAATATTTGGAAATAATGTTATAACCTGACTATTTAGCAAAACAATAACAGCAAGTTCTAGCCCAGGGCTTTTGGCCTCACCAACCAAGGACTTTTGACTAACATTATAGGACCAGTCCTGAAATTCCCTCTTGCAGAGCAGGTCTCAAATCCAATCTGAAATTAGCTAGTTTCCTCTTAACAGTTGTGTCCTTATTAGACCATTGGTCACATCTTGCCTGGAATGTCTGTATTAAAGCATCTAGGGTCCCCTACTTGTTAAGATCACTGATGTCTTTTTTTCCTCAAGAATCTCTATAGTACTTTTAGGTACTATGAAAACTAGCCAGAAGGGAGAAAAGTTCTGGGTCGATTGGAAACTGATTTCTCTAGGTCCTGCAGGCCAAGTTTGCAGTGCCTACATCGATGGCCTTTTATGTACTTATGGAGGGTAAGTAAGAGCAATGACAACAGCTTGTGGTGTCTTGGAGATCTCTGGGCTTCCCTGACCAACAACCTATTCCATGGCTTATAGTGAGATTTTCAATTAATAACCCATTTCTTCCATGAATGACAGTGTCTGCATATGCAGAGTTCGTCACACATAATCAAATACAACATAAACATAGGAAAACAGTTTAGTGAGATATTTAAAGTTTTACATCTCAAATGTATACTAAAGTTTATTGACTGCCCCTCTATGCAGCCTATATAAGGTTTCTGTCTTGGTTTTATCAACTCTTGGAGTTAGACTCCATATGAACATGTTGTTTGTACTGATTAGTTTTTGTACACCTATAACACAAGTGACAGGCATTTGGGAAGAGGTAGCCAGAAGGATGAAAATATCTTCACTAGACTGGCCTGGATGCAAGACTGTGCATCATTTTCTTAATTGATGATTTGTGTGAAAGGACCATTCACATCATGGGTGGTGCCAACCCTGGGTAGGTGGTCCTGGGTTATATTTAATAACAAATTGAACAAGCTCTAGACCCGTAAGTCAGCAAGCAACATTCTTTCACAGTTTCTGCTTCACTTCCCGTTCTGCCTCAGTTCCTGTTCTGCTTCAGTTTCTTTCTTGGCTTCTCTCAATGATGGAGTACGGCATCCATCCTTTGGTCACTAGTTTGCTTCTGTTCAGTATTTTATCAAGCAGCGCCTAACTAGATCACATACACCCTCCTTTCTTGTTGGAAAAGAGAAGGCTATCGTCAGACTGATAGGAAAAAGTGAACCAAAGCAACATCCTGGGAAATAAAGGGAAGAGGAGATATCAAAGCATCACCTTACCCTTGTTAATATCCAGTTTAGTGGCTTTATCTATTTTGAAACAAAATTGAACTGCTGCAGATGAGATACAGAATTCAGTCATCCTCCACACTCTTCAATATTCTCCAGTTCTTCCTGGTACTCCACCTCTCAATGTGGTGACCCCTATCCTTGCTGCTTGGTAATTCCTACCTAGTAACAGCTAGACACAGTACTCTTCTCTGCTCCCAATCATCACATCCCAGAAGAACTCCCCAGATATGTCTCAGTGATTGTCTCCCAATGACTATGTGACCTTTAGAACACACGCCTGATTTCTGTAAGCCACCTTGGAAAACAAGCTTGGGTGGTGCTCTGCAGAGAGAAGAGGAGCAAGTCCCTGTGTCTCTTTCTCAATCTCCCATCCAGGGGGACCCCTGGATCTGTGTGTGTGATCTCTTCCAGGCTGTGCTTGCTCAAAGGTACTTAAATGTTACATATTTACAAACATTCACATGGTAGTTGTATCACTGACATTATTTGATAGTATCACTTAATATTGTCCCAAAAGGGCCTATGTGGGTTATGTGCCTGGAGACCATCCTGGAGCTTTTCCCTGTGTGCCTTTGCCGAGGAGGGTGGTAGCTACCCAACAAGCTGATAACACACACACACACACACACACACACACACACACACACACACACACACACACACACACACAAGAGAAAGAGAGAGAGGAGGGTATTTAAAAAACCCATACAAACTTAAATAAAGGTTTGTGCAGGAAATTAGGGGCATGAATTGACTAATTTGAAACTTAATCATTTGTATTTGAGTGGTCTTTTTTCTCTTGTATGCTTTGTACCACTCTACAGATAAACCTTCAGAAGTTTTAGGTCATATTTATGAGTTCTGTTTCTTGAAGATGAAACATATAAACTTGTATTATTATGATTCACATGAATAAATCTCCTTCTGAACATAGAACACTTGTGACAGTAAAAAAAATAAAAATCTACAGGCTTAAGTTCTGTCAGAATTCAAAATTCTTGATGATCATAAAATGACTGAATAAAGGGACATACTGTACTGATTAGATTAGAATTAAAAAAAATTACATATGTTTGGTACACAAGACAACTTTTGTGATATGTAGTCTAGCCTGTTTCCCCTGTGGTTGAGAAGTGACATGACTCTTCTCTGATGTTCTAAATAGCTACAGCAATCATTAGAGCTACCATTCCACTTCACAATGATGAAAACAAGTACTTCCCATGGTACAGACTCTTGTAAGAAGTCCTCTCAAGATCACTCCTGCTATTCTCTCTGCTTGTCATGTACCGACATTAAAGTATGCTACTGTCTAATACACTACCCTAATAATCACATGATGCTTCTGTGATTAATTATGCTTATTAGTCTTTAAACAAATTTTTAAAGAAGTAATAAGAGAGACAGAAATTCAAATCATCATTAAGTGGCCTTAGAATTGTTGATAATAATAGCAACTTTAATTTGGGGGAATGTTGATATCATCACAGTCGACCTCTATTTGTGTAAGAACAATGGTTCTCAACCTTCCTAATGATGCAACCATTTAGTACAGTTCCTCATGATGTGGTGATTCCAACCACAAAATTATTTTCACTGCTACTTCATAACCATAATTTAGTCACCATTAGCAATCATAATGTAAACATCTGATAGGAAGAATATCTGGTATGCCACCCCTTTGAAAGGGTTGTTCAACCACCTGGGTGGTCGTGACCTACAGGTTTAGAACTACTGTATTAGAATCTTGCTTAAATAATTCCATGGAGGCCTCAAGCTGCAAGAGACTGTGGATCCAGCATACAATTGGTCCTTACGATAAAGGCCCTTTTATTTTCTTCTCTGTTTGTTCAGTATACGTTTTCCTTTTCTATTTATTCAAAAGGTTAAGGAGATGAAAACAAAATAAGGTATCAACAGTATAATCCTGCAACCTTCCAATCAATGTGAAGGACACATTGCCAGACTTAGAGCGCATATGGAAGATTGTCCTCATTACCTATTCCTTTACGTCGTAATTTTACACCATATATACCAATGATGAACTTTATTAATTTGCATAAGATTGACAGGAGTAACCACTGATAAGATGAAAATTACAATGTACTCTAATCAAAGTTGTGCAGTTTTTGTATCCTCTTTATAAATTATCACGAGGTGCTCACTTTTTGTTCCTGTGACAATGTGAGAGTGAGAGGCCCAGGCTGCTCAGTCTTCTCTCCAGGATCAGGTCTCAGTTTCAGTTTCCCGAGACTGAATAAGCAGTTTCTGAGGGAGCCAGGAACAATGGACAATCAGTCTCCAACACCCACGACAGCAAGGGTGAGGAGGCTTGGTACATGCAGTACCAGGCCATGCCAGGTGTGAGCCACAGTTAGCAGGTAACCAAATAAGGACAAAGCCTGGGACTTGTCAAAACGGAAAAGCTGTAACCTTAACCAGCCCTTGCTAGCCCTAGCCAATTAGAACATACTAATATGATTGCCACTTGCTTAAACCAATCATATCTAAAATGATCTAACTGCTCTAGGAAATCTGCTGATCTGTGCCTAAAAGAAGCCAGGGAGCTTCTCTGGGGGGTCATTGCCATATTGCCTTTGTGTGGGATGGACGACCCCAGCATGCTGAAATAATAAACACTCTTACTGATTGCGTATGTGAAGGGTGGTCTATTGTGGGACCTCTCCAGGACTCTAACGTGATGACATTCTTTCTATGGGAGGAGAAATGAGGTAGATAATATAGACACATGGATATCAGTATCTAATTTTCTTCTTTCCCTATGAAGTCAGTGGTTTTCAGTTCTCACATGAAGGATCTTCCTGCTTCTTCTTAGCATATCTCAAAAGCCAGGGACACCACTCTTCCACCCTGTGATGTTATTCAACAAAAAGAGTTGCTTGAACACAGTACTATGATGTCATAACGGTTGATCAAACAACAGAAGTGAAAACTAGGTGACTAATGGGCAGGTAGCATATACAGTGTGAATACTTGGCAGAAAGATGGATGTGCTTGTCAGGACAGAGGTGAGTGGTGGAACTTTTATCATGCTGTTCAGAATGATGCATTACTTAGAACTGATCAAAGTCTCATTTTTATAAATTTTCATTTACTTTTTCAGGTCTCATTTCAAAGATGGTAACTGAGCAGATGGAACAGGAACATGTAGATAAGGAAAGGCTGCACAGTTAACCTAGACAGCCCTCTTGGAAGGACCTCAGCAATTAGTTTATTAAACAATGAGAACCATGTAAACATACGTAGTATTTTAGTTTTCCTGGTGTTTCTTTACTCTTTCTCTGCCACTAGTCAACAATCCTCCAGATTTAAGATGTTTAGATGATGATCTCAGTTAAATTAGCCCCTGACATTCTCCATTCCTAGAAAGTGTTGACTGTGTCATCTGAGGGTTGTGTTTCAGAGATTGCATCTGTTACTTAACATCTTTCCATTAATTGTCATGATAACCTTCATACCATCCACAAGGAGAAGATGATTAGCTGTTAACTTGGTGTCCAGGTAAAAACCTGCTAGCTTGAAGACAGAAGCTTTGATACAGGACTTCTATACAGAAATTAGTAGTTAATACCATTATCAATTTGAAGTTCACTACTTTGTAAACCTTTGAAATATTTCTATGGAAGTCCAGAAGGAATCAAAAGACTCAGCAAAAGACAAATGAAATGAAAACCTATCTGTGTTTGATTTTCAAGCCAGAAGCTGATTTCCTAAAACAGCTACATTTGCTTGTAATGAGCAATTGTTTGGATATACCAATCAAACCATGTAATTAGTACACAATTCAAAATAAATCAAAGACAAGGCATTTGCTGTACATCAATTCTGATTACTTCTGGCCCTGATATTTTTGAACTTAAAGCTTTCAGGGAAGCTATGTTAGGCCTTTGTAGACTCAGTTTCTTTATCTGTAAAACACAAGTAACATAAAGGTGGATTTTCAGCTCTAAACTCCCAGGGAGCAAAAGGACAAGTTTTCTCTGCCCTCAGCTTTGAATGGTTTGACATATGAATAGTCAATCAAGAATCCTCGTTCAGGCCAATGGGTGATGGTGCACCTCTTTAATCCCAGCACTCAGGAGGCAGAAGCAGGCGGATCCTGATGAGTTCAATTTGAGGTCAAGGCCAAGGTGGTTTAAAAAGTGAATTCCAGGACAGAGCTGTTACTCAAGAGAAACCCTGTCTCAGCCCTCGCCCCCCAAAAGGACAAAAAATCCATTTCAGCCTCAACTGTTCCAGCCTCAGGAGGGGTGACTGTTTCTTGTTTTTGTAATGTCCCTTTAGGACCACCTATCTTCTCTCTGTACTGTCTGACAAAAATCCTTTTATTTTTCTGACTCAAAGTAATATTTTTAGCTTTATAGTTTTGCTTACATACTGCAGTCAACATTTTTCTGTCGTTATATAAAGCACGTTAAAATGAAAAATCATTCTTGCACTTTATTAATGTGCTTTTGTATATTTCTGTTTGGCTATAAGAAATAACTTTCTGCTTCATGAATTTGACACTCAATTATGTACACGTTCTCAAGATATTTGGTTCAAAATAGTGTTTTGCAGTGGTAGACACTGAATATAGTGAGGTCTCACATGTACAAGATAAATTCCCTAATGCCCATAGCCCTTATTATTATGATAATCAAAATCGTAATTAATATTTAAGACAATATCTTATTAAGGTGCTAAGGCTAACCTGAAACTCACCGTGTAGAACAGGAGAATAGGTAAGCTTTCGTCTTTTCATCCCCTCAATACATCTCCTGAAAGGCTGGGGTTGTAGAGGTGTGCCATCCTGACATGCCTTTTCAAATTGGCCTCTGTTTAATTTAAATCGGTCAATTTGTTACTAACTATGGCAAGAATATTATATTTTTATCCACATATGGCAAGCTATCAAAGTGTTAACAGCATAAAACAACACAAGTGCCTTCATGGTCTCAGTAGAAAATCCAAGAGAGTCTCTGGGTCTCCATAAGGAGACAATCATTCCACCTGCCAAGCCTGAATTCTCCTAAGGAGGCTTTCCTATGCTACATAATGATAACTTGCTTCTCAGATCATACAGCTGCAGCACATGCCTCTCCCAAAGTGAATTATAGAAAGACTTCTGAGGCATTATAGATCATTCACCACATATCTTGCTTTCAATGTGATGGCCAGATCATTGATAACTTTGCAAAAACTATGAAATAATATGATCTGTATTGAGAAGACAATGATATATCACTAATGGTCTTATATAGTAGGAAAGCATGGCTTAAAGTATTAGGAACATCACTTATCACTGTCTGAATAGGAACTGGCAAAAGGAAACTCAAGTATACCACTCATCCATCCATGTGGAAGACAACATCACATCAAATTAAGCAGTGTTCCATATCTGACAAGCATTGGATTGATTTGAGATACATTTCTGAAAATAGAATTGATAGACATATTGGAGAAAAGAGAATTTTGCAAATGACTTCTCTGAAATGGATGTTCAGGCTACTCATTCCCTGAGATTGAAATAATTGAGGGAGAAGTGGATGTTTTTGAGAAGGTGGTTCAGATAAGGGCAGCCTTCCTCTCATAGTAATCCACTGAAGATTTCTAATTATAAAGTAAAAAGATTTTCAGCATATACCCAAAGTCACACTGGTATTTAGACTAGTTAGGAAAACACAGTGAATATTTGGCACTGAGTTGGTTTGAGCATCACAGCAAATACATTGCACAGCCTGTAAAGAATGAATGCATGTCTCACGTTGCTGGAGGCTTTATGCCTGAGTCAGGGAAAGAGTCAGGTTACAGTGAAGGACCTCTGTTTTTTCGGTACATTTCTGTCTTTGTGTGTTCTCACAAACTTCTCTGTTTCCATTTGCAGAACACTACTCCCATTTATGAGGGCACTACATTCATGACCTGACTATATCTTAATAACTCTGTCTCCAAATTATAACATTGACGTTTAAGATTTTGATAGAAATTGTGGGGATAAATCTGTTCAGATTCTACTGGAGACTTAAGAAGGAACAAGAGGGAAAAGTCATTTAACAAAATGAAGGGAATTGTGTTTTAAGGAGAAAATGGCAAAAGTGTTTACTATGGCTGAAATGAGGGTTAAATAATTAATTCAGAAATCACTACCTATTAATAAAGATTTTTTTGCATCTAATTACTGCAAATAATTCTTGAGTTTCAATGTTCTTGGCTAAAAGGCCTCTTAGAGTTCAAGGAAGGAGTGAAATAAAATACTCTATTGGAAATGAGTTTCTCATGGCACTGTCAGCATTCTTTACCTTAAGATAAAATTCCAAATCAGGAAACTTCCAGCAGCATTGAATCCTAAAGAAATACAACCAGCACTGGTGCCTTTGAAAGTTGTAAACGCTGCAGAGCAGTTTGGAAAACACAACAATTGAAACACAAATTATTTGTCCCTCTGGAGATTTACTTGCGATCGAAACAGCCATTTGTTCTGTAGTGACATGGACAGGTCTGGTATTTCTCTCTGAATTCTCCTTCAAGCTTTTTATTTAAGTGATTGCAATTTCAGTTTCAGGCATTCCTGGAGATTAATGAATGCCTAGGAGGGAAAGCTCTTTGGTCCATTAACTCCAACCAGTCATTAATTTCCATGAAAAGTCCTACATGAAAGTTATTATTACTCATACAAACTGAAAACAAAAGAAACAAATAGTAAAACTATGGATTTATCAGTTCTTTCGGGAAGATGAAAGTCTATTCATCTGTGAGGAAAAATGAAAACTGAAGTTCCTGCATATAAATGAGTAACTGGTAGAGTCTGATTCTCAGCAATGTGGTTTTGTTTGTGCTGAAAGAGTTAAGCAGCCAGTTGAAGAGTATTTATCCACAGACCTATTTTGGATGTCTTTACCCAACAGATGTGTCATTATATATTTTTTAATTTGGTATACACTGTTGAACTTTAAATTTTTATCCTAGTTTGTAAAGGACATGACTTAACCATTTACTTAAGTAAAATACACACCTGGTATACATGCATATATGCTATACAAAGTCATAAAACAAATAAATTTACTTAAAAATATTTTCCCCAACACTCCTTACTAGAAGGCACATCTTTTTACTCAGTTCAGGATGTTATAATATCCTCATGGCTCAGGTAGCTTAAATGACAGAGACAGAGGTACTCTCTTAACATAGTAGAGGCCGGGAACCCAAGATCCAAGTCCTGGAAGATACAGCATTGAGTGAAGACTTTCTTCCCGGCCTGAAGATGGTTATCCTGAAACCTCACCTGGTAGAGAATGGACAGGAAACAAGCAAAATCTTAATTTTTTTTGTAAAGGCACTAATCCTGTCCCAAAGGGGGACAGGACCATCATGGATTTATGATGCTCAAAGATCTCATCTCCCAACTTATTTAAACTGGAGGTAGAGTTTCAGCATATGAGTTGAGCAAGAACAATTGCTTATCATAGTCTATGATGGGATGAAAATATATCTGAAAAACAGACTATTTTCATACTGATGAGGTTGCAACCTTTAAATATTTTGAAGTGCTTTAGGCTACTAAGAACTTCAACATTTATTGCACAAAAACAATCCAGAAACTAATAAAGGCTATAGTAATCTATACATACACAGGTGAATAAATAACTCTTTTATATCTTGTTTTCAGAATATGTTATGAATTATTTATTTCATTATCAGCATTCATATACTCCATTTGTTAGATGTTTTACAAGTTGAAAATTACCTTTAAAAAAGCACTAAATGCCATGTATGTTATCTGCCAAAGCATATGATGTATTAAATAAAATGAGACATTTCAATATAAAATATAATTATATACATGGCATATATGTGTACATCCACATACATAAGTACATCTTCACACATCTCTTTTATGTGTGTGTGTCTGTGTGTATGTGTGAGTGCCTGACCACCCATGTGTACTCATGCATATGTGTGTTTGTATGTGTCTATGTTGTGGGATGATCTTTTTCTACACTGTGAAGATGTGTCATGAAGAAGTGTGACTGTTTTACCTTGCCTGCCAAGGCACCTTCTGATTGGTTTAATAAAGAGCTGAATGGCCAATGGCAAGGCAGGAAAGGATAGGTTGGATTTCTAGGGAGAGAGAATTTCTGAGAAGAAGAGATGCTGGACTTAGCTGCGGAGCAAGTATGACATACAGCAGGGAGGAGAGGTAATGAGCAATGTGGCAGAAAGTAAATTAATATAAACAGGCTAATTTGCATTATATGAGTTATTAGATAAGCCTATGCTAAAGCCAAGCATACATAATTAATAAGAAGTCACTTTGTCATTATTTGAGAGCTGGTAGTAAAAAAAAAATATTGGTTACTTTTGGGGCCCATCTTCAGGCATGTACATTCAAGCTTAAAGCATCTGGTGCACTACTTGGCAGGAGACTAGACAGAAATACCTGCCATAGTATGGGCCCACCAACTTTCCTTAGCTGGGGCGAGTAAATGTGTCTCCTGACCAATTCCAGAAGGCATGTGGTTCGGCTCTCATGGAAAGGCAAATAGCAGCTGCTTCCCAGAACCAATGGAGTAGCCTGCTGGACTGACACTAGGGGTCTGGAGCCATCCACCAGCGCCATATGCTAAGTGGAGCCTTGTGGCAGGTAGCCTGGCCCTTTAAGGCTTTGCTGAAGCAGTCTGAGAGCTGCTCAAAAAGCCTGGTCCAGACTGAGAAAACCTCTGAACAGGTACAGCATGTTTGAAAATGGTTTTAGGTGCTAAAGTAAGAAAAGAAAATAGGTATAGACAGTCATAAAAATAGTTTAAAAATGGTAAAATCTTTAAAAAAAGAATAATGTAATATAAAGAGAATAAAGCTTGAAAAGATGGTAAATACACAGGGCTTCTGGATTTTGTATGGTGTTTTGCTGACTTTGAATTTTTGAATTCTGATGAGCAATGGAAAAATGCTGCTTAGAGACACTGAATTGTAGAAAAAAAAAACCCTGCTAATTTAAAACAGCCTAAATATTTTAAGTATGTCTTAACTTCAGAGCAGAAGTCAGGAAATGTGTTGCATTGGGGGAGAGGTTATTCCTTTGTTTCCACAGGAAATGAAAAGTTATTGGTTTCTTCAAGATTAATAAAGATCAGAGTTGACTAGGAGAAACTTCCTAAAAATCTTGACTGTAGACATGAAGGAAGAAATCAAGAAAAACTATAAGAAAGATGACCTATAGCTCTTCCCTCTATGTGGGAATAGCTCTGAGACTGGAGGAGACATGATAAATCTTGTTGGGTACAGAGTCCTCACGAATTATTATTACATGTCATTTTTTCATATGGCATGGTTGGAGATTTATATTACAGTTTGGTTAGTCAGTCCAAATGAGCTTATAAAGTTGACAGATGTCTTTTACCTGCTCAAGCACAGAACAGAAAATCATCTTTAGCTCATTTGTGCACACTGCACATCCCATGCTTGTATTAATGCAGATATGTATGTTGTCTTTAAAAATTTGTGTGTTTTCAGAAAAAAAAAGACCAGACACCAATGAAGATAAGTTGCCCTAGTGATCCAGCCTCTCAGAATTCCTCTGTTGCAGTTTCCTTAAGAATATTTATCCAGAACTATTTTATAGTGTCTAGCTGAGATGGCCCAGCCTCACAGACTATTCCAGGCTATTCAGTTTCCTACCACAGAGAGACAGGACAAATAATGATACCGCTAAGCTCTCCTAGGACTTGACCATTATCCCAATTTTCTCAGGGTTCCCTAAAGATGCTTTCACACCCAGACAACAGGAAGTAATTTTAAGAACATGAAACCCACATTCCTGAGAAGTAAATTGGGTGATTTTTGGTCATTCAGTGGGTTGTGGATGTTTGTCATTGTTTAGGGGGATTAGTTACAAGTTGTTTTTGGTCATAGGAAGGAAACTAAGCTCAGGAGATTAAGGGATCTCTTTCTGAAAAGATAAATAGGGGATATATGAGTGATAAGATAAAAGCGTAGATTATTGAATCTACTTTTAGACAAAAAAAGCAACTACTAGTCTCAAATACTTTACATTGGTGTGGATTTTTGATACAAATTTAAGGATATCTGTGTTACAATATACTATAAGTTATTGAACCTATGCAACTCACTTAAAATTATAATGTAAAGTTCTAGTCCTTGAAAGATACTATTGCAAACTGTTTAGGATAATTAAGTTAACAATCAAACTTGTAGTAAGGGTTTAGATGTAGACAAAAATAACCATTATTTAGTCTCATGTATTTTAGATAGATAGTTGGTCTTCAAACACATTAGCAATCTACAGAATATGGCATTTAAAATGTTTTAATAACATAAGGCTTTTTATGACAGTGAGACATGTCTGCTCCTGGCACCACCAATGTACTTCAAAAAAGAATGATGGACATAGAAAAAAAATCTCCATATGCAGTTTGGTTTCAATGTGGCAAAGCTAGACACTGGGCAAGAAACTGCCCTTGCCCCAACTGCTGACAGTACGCTGTACAAATTAGACAAGCAGGACACAAAGGAAGCCTACCGCTGACCTTTGCCAAGACGAGGTAGGCCAGTCCTTCAATATTCCTGCTTCACAAAAACATCTGTCATGGGCCGGGCGGTGGTGGCGCACGCCTTTAATCCCAGCACTTGGGAAGCAGAGGCAGGCTGATCTCTGTGAGTTCGAGGCTCAGCCTGGGCTACCAAGTGAGTTCCAGGAAAGGCGCAAACAAACAAACAAAAAAAATCTGTCAGATATTTTAGGCCTGTAGGCCAAAGATGTATGCCCCAATACTGCAGAGGAAACTTGGGTGACTATCCAGGCAGCCAGCTGCCTCTGTCATTTCTTTCTTTTTTTTTTTTGTCTTTAGATATTTTTTATTTCTTCAATTTTTATTATCAGGATTGACTGAAATTAAAAAAATATAATTGAGTCCCATCATTATTGTCATTTTGGAAATGGTTTTAAGAGAAAACTGGTCAGATGAATATTATTGCATCCCACTTTTCAACTGGTAAATAGTTGCCATTGATAAAACAGACAAGCCCAGAGAATCTGTCCAGAATGTTCAAGATACGATGTATTATACAACATGCCTGTTCTCAGGAGAGCACCTAAGACATAATTATGTGTGCTTATTGATCTCATTATACAAGACAAGCACAAACAAAGGCACCACCCATTCCCCTGAGAACGTTGGACTATGCACCCTTGAAAAAAGCCTTGCTTCCTTCATCACGAGCAATCTTCCTCCAGCAGTCAATCGGGCCTGTAAACATGATATCAGTTCCTTTGCGACCTGACTGCATCATCATATGACGGTGAACCGTGTCAAAGGCCAGCAACAGCGGTGACAGATGGTGCAATCATCCAGCTGATGAAGATGTGAATATTCTTGGGATCTGGAAGCATTCCCTTTGCAGTGTCATAGATGCCGAAGTAGGCAACTCGGTAGATAATAATGCCCTGTACTGACACATTAAAGCCTTGGTACAGGCCCCTAATCACATCAGATTTGTAGATCTTAACCAGGCAGTCACCATGGCCTTTGAATTCCCTTTCAGCTCCAGCTTTGCCCACATCAGCTGCTAGACGGGTATGGGCAAAATCAAGGGGGTAAACAAAGCACAAGGATGTGGCCCCAGCGGCACCACCTGATGCCAGGTTCCCAGCAAAGTAGCACCAAAACTGGGTCCCCTTGTCCACACCACCCAAAAAGATCTGCTTGTATTTATCTTTGAAGGCAAAGTTGTGAGCCTGGGTGGGGAAGTATCTGATGACATTGGCCAGGTTACCACGCCAGAAGGACAGGACTCCCTATTCCTTGGGGATACGAACCACGCAGTCTATAATGCCCTTGTATTGCTTATCTGCCGTGATTTGCTTGCTGGCATGCTGTACCTGCAGCAGCAGCTTGACCCGCTCGATGGGCGCTACCGCCGTCTTGGAGATGGCCGCGGCCACTCTATCTGCCAAGAAGTCCTTGGTGAAGGATACAGCGGCATCTGTCATGTTGAAAGAAAAAGAAAAGGCAGAGGACTGCGGGACAGGACTAGGTTGACAACCGGCTTTGACACCCGGACTCAAAAAAAAAAAAAAAAGATACAACTATAGCTATCCCAGCGACGCCTTATGTATGGTAATTGAAAATAATGCACACTATTCCGTTTTTAAAAGGCCTTGCCTCTGTCATTTCTAAAGTTTTAGAGGTTGTTTGCTTTTCACTTTCTTCTTACTCAGGTATTATTTTATTCTTCTCAGGTCTCTGATGGGGTATGAAAACTAGATAGTTAGTTATAGTTGTATCATTTTTTTTGTTACCAAATAAAAAAAACAAAAACAAAAAGACTCACAAAAGAGATGTAAAGTTTATAAAGGTTGAAAGACATAAAAGCCTAAGTTGTTTATTTAAGAAAATGTTTTAAGGTCTAAAAAGATATATCTAGGTTGGTAATAAAAGATATGATCGAAAGTGGATTAGGTATAAAATTTTGGACTCACCAAGGTTGGCTAGATAATAAAGTACTTTCTCTGAATTTGCCAAATACTAATGGGTTGGACATTGTGAATGTAATTATTGCCTGATAATTGTTCTTATTGCATATAATTTTACTGAGTCAGAGTTAAAAACCTTTTTTATTTAGACAAAAAGGGAGAAATATTGTGGGGTAATCTTTTTGTATAGTGTGAAGATGTGTTGCTATTTTACTTTGCCTGCCAAGGCACATACAGATTGGCTTAATAAAGAACTGATGGTCAATAGCTAGGGAGGACAGGTTATGCAGGCTTTCTGGGGAGATAGAGGAACTCTGGGAGGAAGAGAGGTGGGATTTGCCAGCAAGACTCGGCGCAAGTAAGATGAACAGTATGGAGGAGATGTAATGAGCCACATGGCAGAAAATAGATTAATATAGACAGGTTGATTTGCATTGTAAGAGCTAGTTGGGAACAAGCCTAAGTGAAGGCCAAGCATTCATAATTAATAATCAGTCTCTTTTTATCATATGGGAGCTGGAGGTCCAAAGAAAGACTGGCTGCTTGTGTGTGTGTGTGTGTGTGTGTGTGTGTGTGTATGCATGTTTATATGTATACATGCTCACATTCCTGTACACAATCCCCAAGTGTCCTACATATGTATGATGTTCATTCATTGCAGAAATATATACAGATAGTCACACTTGCAGTAGACATAGACAATGGAGTCGGCTCAATGGGTTAGAGTTACAGCTGCTAAAGCTGAGGAGTTTGGTCCTTGGAAGCCACATAAAAACCAGAAGTGGGATATTCATTTGCAATCTCAGGGTTGATACAGTGATATGGGAAGTAAAGACAAGATGATTATCCAAAAGTTGTGTTGTACCTAATATATTGGACACTCTATGGAAGAAACAACAAGAGAGATTATGCCTTGACAAGGTAGAAAATTGTCCTCTGATCTCCATGTGTACCAAAGAACCACCGTGCCCACATACATACACATACAAACAACAAACAAATTAACAAATAATTAAAAACAAATAAATACTTTTAGAAATAAATTAATGCCCTGCCCCTGCTGTGTCTTTTTTCTTTTTTCTTTTTTTTTCATTTTCAGAATGTCATATAGCTTTACTTTCCATTTAATGATCTCTTTAGTATTTACTGAAATATTTTATTTGGAAATATTTTTTAATAAGTGTCTTAGTCATTGTTCTGTTGTTGTGAAGAGACACCATGACCAAGATAACTCTTATCGATGAAAATTTTTAACTGGGGGCTTGCTTACAGTTTCAGAGGCTTAGTCCATTATCATCATGGTGGGTAGCATGGCAGTACATAGGCAAACATGATGCTGGAGAGTTCTGCATCTTGATCTGCAGGGAGCGAAACAGAACTGAGTCTGGCATGGACTTCTGGAATCTCAAATCCAATCCCCATTGACGCACTTCCTCCAACAAGGTCTCACCTGCTCCAACAAGGCCATACTTTCTAATGCTTCTTAAATGGTACCAGTCTCAGATGACTAAGCATTCAAGTCTATGAGTCTGGGGGGTGGGAGGCATTCTTATTCAAACTACCATAATCAGTGAAATCTGAACTATAGTTTACTTGTCTTGCATTTACTTGCAAATACTTGCATGCATTTACCTATTTAAGCATATTTTGGTTCTAGTTTGGGGCATGCATTTTGTTGCTGTGATAAGAAACTATGCTCAAAAAAGTTTATTTTGCTCATGATTCCCGAAGGAGAATAAATAATTTTATGGGACACTGCCACTAACTGCCTGAGTAGGAAGCTTTGGGAGACTATTAGTAAAGCTGCAATAAGTGTTTGCATGCAGTTTTTCTATGCGTCTGAGTTCTCTAATCAGTTGGCGTGCCATTGCTAGACTGTACTGACTATGCTTAGATTTGTGAGAATTTGGCAAACCGTCTTCCAAAATCAGCGTACAATTTTACATTCTTACCAATAGTGCCTATATCCCTGTTGTGCCAAGTCAAATCTGATACAACAGAAGATCTTTCTTTTAAATATTGCCTACTCTACCAGATAGGTGATGGCAGTTATAGGGACATAATAGCGACCTTCATACTCGTTCTTGAAAACTGGAGATAAAGTCCTCATGTGAAAGACGTAACATTCTTACCATCAACCATGAGAGGTTGAATTCTAGAGAGTTCTGTGTTCGCAGACCTTATTAAAATAACATAATCATTTTAAATTACTTTACACTATGTGAAGGAATTACATGGTATAAATTGCTTATAAGGCTCCAATGTTAACTAACAAAAAAAAAATTAGAAAAACCATTTGTTCTAAAAACATGTGTGTACTATCCTGTTGCTAATGTATTTTCTGTGAATTTCAATTTTACACACAGAATTGATTTTAGTGGACAAAAGCGAATTTTTTCTCTGCTAGGTGGTGTTCATTTTATTTTAGTTTTCATTTCACTAGTGAAAAATTGGTGAACATTGAACATATTGTTTTGCAATGTGCATCTTTAGTTTTTAATTATTTTCCTTAGTCTGCTCAGTTGTGTGTGTGTGTGTGTGTGTGTGTATGCACATGCATGTGTACACATATGCATATGTGTGTAGAAGCTTTGAACGCCTAAAATAAGCTAGGATGAACACAAGTTCTGAATAACTTCCTGTTTCTGCAACATACAGGGATTACAAGCATGAACCACCATGTCCTACTTTTTTTGCATGGGTTCTAAGGATAAAACTCAGGTCTTAATTGAAGGCAAGCACTCTATACCTGAATGATCTCTCCAGCCTGTATTTTTGCCTAATTTTTATTTGATGTCATTTTGTTGTTATTGACTGTCATAAAGAACTTATGTTCTTTATCAGATGTTTAATAAAAATGGACAACACAATATTTCCCCTTCTAGATAAATCAAATTCATTTGGTTACAAAATTATAATATATACATTTTAAACGTCTGTATATTTACTCAGAGAGAGTTTAAAATTTTATATTTTCAACTATTTTAATATAGTAAGTTACTTAATATAAATAGGAAACAGTAGACAGGAGCTAATCTTTCTGCATTTACAGACAAGTAAAAGTAATAGTCATGCACAGGAGAGAAAAGAGAAGCAATTGGTTTATTGAGTCTAACAACTGCGACAGCAGGAGAATGGAGGATGGGCAAAGGACTGAGAATCAGAGAATATGTGATGTAACTCACAGTCCATAGGCAGAGAACTATATTCCAGCTGCAACTGTCAATTGGAGAGAGAAAGGATTCACTTTTCTCTGCATTATGTTCCTATGTGCACCCTCAGTGGGATTGATGCTGTCGCTGGAAAGGGCAGTCTTCTTAGATGGGTCTACTCATTCAAATGTTAATCTTTTCCAGAATCATCCTGGTAGACACACCCAGAGCTGAAAACCTCGCCAGATATATCTGAGCTCTCATGCCAGTCCAGTTGATGTATAAATCATTTTATGGAAAATTTGTCTAAACATGTAGAGACACAGTAAGAGAAGATATTTGGAATACCCTTACATTGAAGGTAGATTGAAGACATAGGAGTGGCCATCTTCTTGAAAAATGTCATTTTGCTGACATTTATCATATCAGAGACCATTGATTATTAAAGAGGCGTAAACCAATTCCACCTGTTGCTGTCCTTGCTCTCTAGTTTAAAACTACAATAGAAATCCCAATAAAGTGCTGGATTACTAAATTTTTAAAGTAGAATTAGTACTTCATCATGAATGGACAAATTTCTTATCTTCACAAACTAACAGTAATCTGGAATGCATGAATTATTTTTTATTTGCTTACTTGAGTCAAAGAATAAAGAAATGTTTTAAAGAATATAGTACTCTGGTTTCAAAAGAAGGGACTTAAGCTTGAGATTCCCCCTGAATACAGATTTATGCTTAAAAGGGTCTAGGGATAGACCCTTGCCCTATTGAGTGATTCCTATGTGAGATCTTGTATATAAGTATCTTAATCTGTGCAGAAAGGTGTGAGATTCTACCTTGTGATCATCATATCTTGTAGAGGTATCTTCATTTGCCATTATATTTGAGCTAGTTTCTTATTCATATCCATGCTAGGTTCTTATGGAATTAGTTAATGAAGGTTAGAAATCAATTAATTAGCTTTCCCTTGTGCATACCTAATGGGTCGTAATGGCATTGAGTCATTAGGGGAGTACAGGAGGTTCAGGAAGTGGGGCAGTGGGCTTGTTATGGACACGTCTCTACTGTGGAAGCTGCCCCTGGTCTCTCTGCTTCATCTCTATGCTCTCAGGCCATTTCAGGGATAGGTATGCATTGGTGGTAGGAAGCAAAGTTTGTTGTTTTGTTTTTTGGTTGGTTTGTTTTTCAGCAAGGCTCAGGAAAGACAGCAAGCTGTTCAGCTTCTTTCCTTCCCTCGTCTTCTTCCTGTCAGCCTGCTCATGTCCTACCTGGTCTGAAAAGCATCACACTCCTCTTTCCTCAGGATCCTGCCCCTCCAGATTGCTCGATGATCCTGAGTGTATCTCATTGTTGATAGCACGGAGTTGAACACTCAGAATGAAACTATTTCCATGAGTAATTAGACATTTTACATAGACATCCATATAAATAGAAGTTTTAAAGATATTGATTCATTTAAATCAATCTTAAGGTAACTTAGAATATCAGTGAAGGCAGGAATTTTGCTATCATTGTGGAATACAAAGGAAATTAAAATATGTTTATTTTTCCTAAGTGCCAATACTGTGGTAGAGGACGTAGTATTTAAGGGAATTCAGTAAAACATGATATTTAAATTTTAAAATTTATTTATTTAAAAAAAGTTTTTCTTTCATTTTACATAACAATCCCAGTTCCCGCTCCTTCCCCTTTCCCTTCCATCCCACCCCCATCCACTTCTTTTTAAAATATAACATGTTACATTTAACAATTTCATATGACAAAATAATTGAGCCGAGTAAGCATATTTGAAACAGACATCTATCCACAAGGAACAATTTAGTGTACTTTTTACTATAAAATAATAAATTGAAATAAATATATAATATGGTGAATTACTGTGACATGGTATTAAAAATTTCAAAATAATTTTTTTCATGTAAAAATAGCTAAGTGGCCTATCTGGAAGAAATGGAGGTAATGGTACAGTGATAAAAATATTTAACTCAGGCTCTGTGGTGGTGGTGGTGGTGGTGCTCATCTTTTATGCCAGCACTCTGGAGGTATAGGGAAGAGGATGTCTGTGAATTTGAGGTCAGCTTGGTCTACAGAATGAGATGGAGGACAGTCAGGAGTATACAGTGTAACCCTGCCTTGAAAATACAAAAAACAAACAAAAAAAATTAATTCATGATTTTTCAAAGTGTTCATTACTTATATATATTAATTGGTTTAAATACCATTACTCAATCAATGTGCTTTTTCCAAAAATGAAAAAACTTAAAACAACTAATTTTCTTTTCCTTAAATCCTTTATTATATTTTATATAAGTATTAAGTGAGATCATTTTCATAATATGTTAGCATATACAAAATTCTGATTCTTGTAACAAAGAGAGCAAAACTACTATTTAATTCTGACATACCATTTGATCATAAAGGTCCATTCCCAGTTAAGGAACTATATATGAAATAATTTCTATGCATCTAGATAGTAATGAAATAATGAAATTACATACACATGTATATTGATTTTCAATATGGAATTATGTTATGAAATTCATGCCTGCAAGAATTTAGGAAATTGGTTGTTTTAAGACTCAGCTTGCCATTAGCATTATTATAATGTGAAATAAGTCATTTAAGTTTTCTGTCACTTTATGTGTCTTTTAGTGGAGTAATTATTCAATGTAGAAAAATTTGTTTCCTATTTTTCAGATGTATTAAATAATGCTATTTAGATTAATGCAGGCAAATGTTCACATTCAGAAAGTCAGCACACAAGAAACTCAGGACAGAAAATAAAAGGGAGGGAGACATGCATACCTACAGAGGAGATGAAAGGTTCTTTTGAAATGCCTGTGCTTATGTGACTAGACCAACGTTCATCTATCCTGCACTCTTTGAGAAAATAAATACTTGTCTTCTCACTGCAAAAAGACAAGGCCAATGTTTCGGCCCCTGGTGCAGTATGCCTGGGAGACCTTCTGCAGGACAAAAGTCCTAAAGTGTTAAGACATTGTATACAACAATTTCGGAACTGAATTACATGTTTGTCACTACTAAACTCTCATGCAGTTTCCCTGGGGTAAAAGAGTTCAGAGGAGATCTGAAAACAAGAAAAATAGAATATAAGTAATTAGTATCCTGAGGCCCACAGCCTGGGGATCTTCTTCCATCTCCCTTGAAATCATTAGGTGAACATGAGCAGAACACGGCCCTTACAGATAGAGCAACAGAAATATGAAATACCCCATGACTATTTAATTCTGACGTATCATTGATTATAAGGCTCCATTCCAAGTGAAGGAAATATATATGAAATAATTTCTGTGCATCTAGACAGAAATGAAATAATGAAATTACACAAACATGTATGTTTCCTTTCAATATGGAATTATGTTATGAAATTCATGGCTGTGAGAATGTGGGAAATTTGGTTGTTTTAAGACTGAAGACTGTTCATTAGAGTGTCTTTTAAATTGATGCTCTCTAAAGAAGAGACATTTACAACTTACAAATAGATACTGAAGGCACAGGGAAAGACACGGTACACAGATGGTGAAATAAACAGTACATGGAAGAGTTGAAAGATTATAATAAAATGGAAGAAAGATTAAAGGATGAAACTGAAAGATATTACAATTTATAAATACATGTACAAATACAGAATATATGAAAATAATTCTTCATATCAACACAATGGGGTAACAAAGGAAAAAATACTGTGTATAGAATTGAAGAAATAAACATCATGTTGAAGGGAGTATAAAGTACCAAACAAAAAATAACACTATTAGTAATTCATATTTAGACAAATTTTAACAAATCAAATGTCTTTAGAGGGAGAAAAACAAGTCAACTCAAAAGAAAATAAAGATATTTTGACAACAGTCTTTGCTGCACCCAGAAATGACTAAAGAAAATGAAAGAATATTATTGTTATTTTTACAAGAATGACTTTGAACCTCTTTAGAGGGATTTAACACAAAAGCATTGACATAACTTACAAAGGAATCATTGCCATCTCATAAATCCTTAGATGTGTTCCCCTCAAATCTACACTGCAAAACAATTTCTAATTGAATTTCAAAAGCAAAGGAAAGCAGAGCAAGACAAGTGATATTGCGAGACAGTCAAAGGTCTCCCTCACAGCAGTTTAACATTCTGATTAGAGGAAATGCAATCAGATGTTTCTCTGGTCCTGCCCTGCGGTTGGAAGGAATCTCTCCCTCTCACATCCCACAGCTGCTTGGCCCCAAGTAAACACACAGAGGCTTATATTAATTACCAATTGCATGACTTATGGCAGGCTTCTTGCTAGCTAGCTCTTATAACTTAAATTAACCCATTTCTATTAATCTATGTTTTGCCACATGTTCCGAGGCTTATCAATCTGCTGGCATGTTGTTCCTTGGGCAGCAGGCTGGCATCTCCTTGCCTCTCCTTTCTCTTCCTGTTTTGCTGCTTGGATTTCTGCCTGCCTCTAAGCTGCGTTGCCATAGGCCAATGCAGCTTTATTTATCAACCAATAAGAGCAACACATATTCACAGAATACAGAAAGACATCCCACAGCAAGGAAACACATGGAACAAACACAAATAAAGATTTAGTGCTGGAAAGATGGATTAGGAGTTAAGAGCACTGGCTGTTCTTCCAGAGATCTTGGGCAAGATTACTAGCACCCACATGGTAGCACACAAGCTTATATAACTCCAGTTACAAGGGAATCTGATTCTGTCTTCTGGCCTCTGCAGACACTGCATGTACATGATCTACAGACATACATACAGGCAACACTCTCTCTCTCTCTCTCTCTCTCTCTCTCTCTCTCTCTCTCTCTCTCTGTCACACACACACACACACACACACACACACACACACACACCACATTGCTGTTGTAGGAGGTTTGAGAAGAAAAGATCTGTGAAAATGTCCTAATATGAAAATGTAGGTATCATTTATTTTAAGGGAGAAATAGGAGGGAAAAGACAATTTTTACCAAATGTAAATTAGAGTTTAATATGGAGTAGAACTATTTATTTTAATAGCATTACAATAAACATAAGGACTGCTGTGAGTGGGAAAACAAGTCTACCCAGTGATGAACTCCTAATGATCTCTGCAATGCCAAGTGGTCATACCTG
Source organism: Peromyscus nudipes (assembly GCA_902168325.1). Lineage (NCBI taxonomy): Eukaryota > Metazoa > Chordata > Mammalia > Rodentia > Cricetidae > Peromyscus > Peromyscus nudipes. The sequence goes on from CABHPH010163184.1 coordinate 37,095, forward strand.
GGCTTATACATATACAAGCAACACTAAAGAGACTTAGCAGATTGTATTTATATATATTTATGAGTATATATCTCTATATATAGATATATGTATATATATGCAGCAAAACAATAAACATAAAGAGGTTCTGAACTTGAGAGAGTGGGGCGCCCCTTGGGAGTGTTTGAAGAGAGAAAAGAGAAGGGGAAAACGGTGATATTATATTTTAATAAAAATTTATGTTTCTGTTGGATCTGTGAAATAACAAAATAAAATCTACTAATATTATGACATGAAATTGATGTCTAAACCTAAGAAGAGGAATGTTTAAAAGTAAAAAAAAAAAAAAATTAGACAAAGCATCCGAAAGGTCAGAGTACTATTATTGAGCGAGGAATCAGATAACGCAAACTCAAGCAAAGTGAGTAAGAAACTGAAATAATATCAGTGGATAAGGAAGTCTCATTACATTATGTCACTAGGCTTAATTTAACAAGAGTTATGAAACCAAACGGTAGGGATGCAGCTTCTAAAACAGTCTTTGAGTATTGAACACAGTATGTCTCATAGCCAGAGAGAAACTGAAAATTCTAAGATTAAGACAGAGATTTTTGACTTATTTCCTCAAAAATTTTATAAAACATGGAAGCTTCAGAAAACGTTTATGAAGAAGTATGACCAAATATAGTAGAAGAGAGGGAGAAGTAGAGAGAAGGTGTGTTTAATGAGAAAATAGCTATAAGCCAGAATAAAACGTGAGTTTTTATAAAGCATAAATATAATGTTTGAAACATAAAGTACATGTTGAATCATCATAAAAATTATAACACATATCCAAAAGTCGTTTTCATGTAGACTACTCAGAAAATCTAACTTCAACCAAATTGTTTTTACAATTTATTTAAAAGAATGAATTTGAAAATATTCTTCCAGGTTTTTGATCTAGGCAAACATCTGAAATATGCATGTGTTAAGGAAAATGTCTATCTATACTTTACAAATAGTGAAATTAATATAATTGAGTACAGCTAAAGTAATTCTTAGGGGAAATTATAATTTATGAAAATATTAAAAGAACAAATAACAGTTTTCCTCTAATAATTTTTATTGTCTGAAAAGAGAAAAATACATGAAATGCAATGAAAGGACTATTGAAATAGTAATAAATTCATTACACACACACACACACACACATACACACACATACACACACATACACACACACACATATATATATATATATATTATCTAAGAATATATTACAAGAAATGAGCCTGGATATAAAAACTATAAAGACGATTATTTGAACAGACTACCAACATAGATAACTCGCCTGAAAGATTGTAAGATAAATAATAATAAAGAAAATAAATAAGGACTGGTGATGTGGCTGGAGATGCGGGTCATCCCTAGCTTCCCTTAAGGCAGACATGTTATTCAAACCTATAATCTCAGCACTTTGGGGATAAAGACAACAAGTTTAAGGTCTCAAAACAAGTAAACAACTAACTAAAGCATAACGACAAATAGTAAAGACTTAAATAAAGCTGATACTTTAGTTTTAGCCTAATAATTTTTAAATGCACATTTTATGGAAAAATTTAAAGAAATGATAGGAAAATATCACTGACCAAAATTGATAGAAAAAAAGACAGACCAAAAAAAAAAATCCAATAACTTCACTGCATTTGGGAAACTGATGTTATCATTTAAGTTTCCACAAACATAACCCTTAATCTAGATAAGTGTGGTGAGTGATTTCTAACAAGTTTCAACAGTCAGTATCTCCATGGTATACTAACTCATCCTAACTTTGTTAAAAAAAAAGCCTTCACTATGTAAGGAAACTATTAGCTTTACAATCAAAACACACATTTTCAGAATAAAAAAGAGTCCAACATATTTATGCTTATGATAATGGAAACAAAATCCAAATCAGTTTTACAAATTACAAGTATTACAAATCAGTATATCTGAAACTGCATACCATTGATCATGTGGATTTATTTTGCAAATATATACTTATCTTACTTTGACAAATTTACAGATTCCATTAATTACATCTCTTAAAAATCTTGATAAAAATTCTAGCAAACTAGGAATACATTATAATTCCTTTCAGCTTTTACATTATACACAATATTCATGTGTAATTTTATATATTCATATTTATATTAAAAATCAAGCCATAACAATGTTTTTCAAAATCAAGGTATTTATCATTTCAAGTTATTTTTCATGTTCCTGCCTTTCTTAGCAAGTTTAATGAGATTATGAGGAAAATTCAATAAGTCATAAGAATTAAAGAATGCATTTCTTATGTCTGATATAAAAATTATCATGAATATTGTTAACATAGTATATATACATACATATATATATAGCATTTTCTTTTTAGAAACAAAAAGAAAATGTTCTCCAATTATTACAGGTAATAAGTGACTATGTCTACATTGTTTTCAGAGTAATTGCATATTTGATTTTTATTTTATAAAACAGGCTTACATATCAATAAATTATAATTACTAAGAAAAGTACAATATGTACTTAAATGTAAACATAATCAATATACCATGAATTATTAACATTCATAGAGTGAATTTAGAGGATCACAAGTAGATGCAGTGGTATATAATACCTATTTATTGGTTGAGTTGATGGAACTACAGTAATAAAATTAACTTAAATAAGTATCTCAATTTTCTTCACATTAATCTTAAATTTTTTTGTGATTTCCACTACAAATGTCAATTTCTTAGAACTTCCCCCAAAGAATTTCAAATTCCCATCAAGGGCTTAAAGGCCAACCATAAATAAATAGCAAGGGTGGATATTTGCTCTATCTCTAGGAAGATGGACTATTGAGCAATTTTTAGATTAAGATAAATGAACTGATGAATAGGCTAGAATTGAGAATCTACAAACAAACAAGGCAAGGGGTGAGAGCTGAGTGATGGTAGTGTTTGCCTTGCAAGCATAAGGACCTAAATTTGATCCCCCAGAACCCACATAAAAGTAAGTCAAGTGTCAAAAGTGCTGAGCACGGTGGAATCAAGGTACTGAGGATGTAGAAACAGGTGGATCTCTGGGGCTCCCTGTCCATTCTGAGAGCCTATTTTAAGAGTTCCAGTCTAATGAAAGACCCTATCTTGAAAGACAACGTGAACAGAACCCAAGGAACAACAGCCTAAGTTTAAACAGAAGCATCTTGTTAATGAAATTTTCAATGAAGACACATTTATTCATGCTCAATGCCAACACATCAAAGTGTTAATATTAAGAGTACTTTTGTTAACTTAGAAAGAAAACAGTCAGTATGTGATATCCTTTCTACCTCAAATGTTTGCCAATTTTTAAAGCTAATTGTTTTCCTGATGTTTTTCTAATATTTAGTTTATTTACAGCATTTTGAAGTAATGTTCCAGGTGAATTATATGCACTGGTGTATAGAAATAAGTCATCTAATGTGTCTTCTCTTAAAAATTGACATTTTATAAAGTTGAGAGCTAATGACAAAGAAAAAATTTACTAGTATTTTGGTTTTTCAGCAAACTGTACCCATAGAAACTTAATCCCTAGAAGGTAGGAAAGAAAGGTTTCTACATAAACGTTGCATTAAACAAACGAATTTGGAGATAAACAGACCCAGGAACACACAACACAAAGTTCACCAAGCTGGTTGTTCGATCACTTTTCAGGAGAGGGAACCTATGGTTTGCAACCCCTTGTGAAATCAAATGACCCTTTCACTGGGGTCCCCTAAGACCATCAGAAAACACAGATATTTACATTATAATTCATAAAAGTAGTAAAATTATAGTTAGGAAGTAACAATAAAAGTAATTTTATGGTTGAGGGTCACTACAAATTGAACTGTATTAAAGAGTCATAGCATTAGGAAGGTCGAGAAACACTGAATTAAACACTCTTAAGTTGGTTAAGAAGTTAATTTTATTTACTTAGTGAAACCAATAGGATTGTTAAGTATTTAATCTACTCAAACAACTAAATGAGGACACTCGCAAAATGACATTAGAAGAGTAGTTTTTCCTTGAATTTCCAAAATTCCTGATTTTATTTTTCAATTCTTTTTTCACTCAAGTTTTTTTTCTTTGTGCACAGATAAAAGAGTGAAAGAGCTATATCAGACAGAAAAAGTTGGAGATGGTTACTAACTAGAGAAGAACTCCCAGTTAATGTATGCCTATCTTAGATGCATATATAGCCACATAAGCCAACAAACTTGTCAGAATTTAGTCAGGGTGGTCACATGTTCACAACAGAAGAACAGCTTCTAATGATGAACCTCTATACATTCCATTGCAATGAGAAAGAAAATGAAGGCTGCTTTAGTTGGCATATTAGACTCAGTTCACTCAATGACCAGAGTTGTTGAGCCAGGACCAGAAGATGCTGCCTTTTCCTTCCATTATGAGTCAGTCAGCAACTGCAATACCTAGCATTCAGACCTCACACAGTTGTTGGGCTAGCATTATCCTTTTGAACATCTATACACGAAAACTATTTTAAAGATATTTATAGGTTGTACTGCTTTGGCTTTCTAGAAAAAGGGTAAAAATGCAACTAAACCAACATTTCTATCTAAATCCTTCAAACAGATAGTAGTAGGAAATAATTATTCCCTAATAGCTTTTCAAGGAACTTAAAACAATACAGTATAGGATTGTCATCTGCTTGTGTTCAGAACATTTATTATCTGATTTGTTAATTTTATTCTTAGTACCAATCCAAGTGAAAAACTGAACAGCAACAACAACAAAAAGAAGCAAAAGGGACATATAACTGCTTTTTTTAAATTAGATTTTTGCTCAGTTTAACATATGGTAGACAATATAAAACACATTAGTCAAAAAAAATAGAAAAGAAAGGAAAAGATAAAATATGTTTAAGCAGAGTGTTGTCCCGGTAACACAAGCACAGGTATTTTCACATTTGTGGATTGTGTCATAATCTATGGTCACATTGCCAAAGCAGTATGTTTAATAGTATGAGCTTAAGTCGAGGGTTTTTCAAAAGATTTCAGACCTGTAAAAGAGTTTGGAATTTTCTATCCAAACAGAAATTTATTTTGTGAACACATCTCTATTCACAGGGAGGAATCTGCAAATATCATGCATTTTCTCCAAGTGTTGTAGCGGGAAATCCAGAACTTAAAGGGAAATTCCAAGACCCCTTGACTTCCATCTGTAATTTATTTTCCTTTTTCAGGAGAAACAGATGGGATTCAGAGACTATTGTCTGTAAGGGTCTGTTTATCAAGTGAACCACAGTTATCTTCCTGTCTCTCAAAACCTGTATCTATTTATGCATTATCTGTAATCTTTCTGTTAACCAAATTATTCTATTGTAGCTCAAACGTTCATATTAAAATTCGTCATTGTTCTTGCTGTTTCTGTTAATAGAGAAGATGCATGCCTACCCCTTCTACTGCATCTTTAGTGTTTTCCTCATATGGTTGTATGCAGGATTGTGAGTTTTCCCACAAATTAACATTGAAAGGTGGCTGGTCCTGAAAAAAAATGGATCCTAATTAGAAGGCCATACTGTTGTGGAGGGATCCATTCTGTTCTCACAGAGTGGGATAGGTCTCATTGAAATGAAATGAGTCCCTTGACAATGGCTGCTTACTTTTAAAGAAAGAGTTAATGTGGCCTTTTTACCTTTTCTTTTCTCTTCT